>JAODLC010000015.1:18805878-18824709 GCA_026781145.1 Hippopotamyrus pictus | reverse complement strand
AGTCCCAACGTACACATCATATTTCTACCTGTCCTTTGCTCCCACAATGTGAATAGATGTGTCCCACTAGTCATTCGTGGGAAGTCCCAACGTACACATCATATTTCTACCTGTCCTTTGCTCCCACAATGTGAATAGATGTGTCCCACTAGTCATTCGCGGGAAGTCCCAACGTACACATCTCTACAAGTGTGGCCCACATACCTCAGCAACCTTTCCCACACCTGCCAAACAATAGCTTTCCTTTCAACTTGACAAGCTGTGTACTGTACTGTCCACCCTGTCATTTCTCGCAGACCAAACCCTGCGTTCCCAAAGATCTCAAACCAAAGGCAGTTTCGCATACCACAATGTCAATGTGTTTAGTGTCTGTTCTCTTCTTCAGTTGACATTAAGGATCGACAGCGTCACTATATAAACATGCTTGCCCTGACATTCATTTTGATAATAATGAAATCTAATGCTAGCAAAATAAGATCGATAAGGCCATCAAAGAAAACACTGATAAAACACACATGAGTTTTAATACTGTAAACAGCTTTTGAATTTTATATTCTATGTCCTTGGGAACAATTTTCAAATGGGCTTCCATTTGCATAAACATCTTTTTATGTCATGTATATATTACATCTAGCAAAATGTCACAAATTAAAAGTTTATTTCATTTGAAAAGAAATTAGCGATTAATTCAAGCAGCTCCCATAAATTTGGTTGACTTACACTCTCCAGGCACAACCCAGTTTTATTCATCTTGTAATCCATTGACTTACTTGGGTTTTGGCATCATTAATTCCCTTGGATATGGGCAGCAGTCACAGATCTTGCTGGAACTTGTCTTCCAGGTTTTTATTAAACCGCATTCCAATGGCTTACCTGGTTCAATTGCCGGTGTTTATCATTATTATTTACACAACTTTGTGTGGGAAAAATACATTACAGAACATCCTCAATAATAATAAAATTACTGTACATTTTATAAATTTGTATTTGAATACATTTTTATTTTCCATTCTTTCAAGAAATAGGAAAAAGTATCAAAAGCATGAGAACAAGAAATTGAGCTATTGACATTGCTAGGTACCATTTCCTGACAACAGTAATTACTTTGTCTGAAATAATTATGCTTGATGAGCTAGCTAAAATGTTTATTTAAAAAAAATAAGTGAAACTTTGAAGAATCAGCTTTGTTATGTAGCAGGGTTTCCCAATTCCATGCCTAGACATCATAATCAGCTAATTACCAAGTTTAGTAAGAGTGTCTGCAAACTGTGATGGATTCTGATCCTCCGGGACCAGAATTGGGGAACCCTGCTAAAGAGAGTAAAGCTTCCTCATCCACTGCAGCCAGTGTCGAGATGTGCAGAATGACAGGCCATTCTCAATAGAGAATGCAGAATTAATCAATCAAGCCCCAAAAATTGGATGCTTAGCACAGGAATATCCAGTGGGTTCTAAAGATGAGCATTAATGTTAGAACTATTACTGCATGTTACTTTTATTAAAATAGCATCTAACTCTGGAATATAAAATGTTAAAAGGCAAAGGATCCCCACCCATTATGTTATAGTAAAGGGGTCAAATTAACCCGTGCGGATGCTGTAATTATGTCATTTGTCACGACCACGCCACGTGGGCCAAACGCCACACTTAAGGCAACAGGGGCAGTTAACACTGTTTTACCCCAATGGGTAACCTAATCATAAAGCCCCCAATAGACCTTATAAGCCTCGACTACGCCACCTGATGTTACCATAGGGCACCAGGACCCTCCAATTTGGTTCTGGTATGAGTCGCTCCACACACACCCAAACACCTGATGGTTTGTATTTTACCACTTTATTTTACAGGGAATAAAAACACACACTTTAAAATGCCAAGGCTAGCCGATGGCCCACAAAGACTTAATAAAATTAAGTCCATTCCGGACCCACTATCAAATCAGCGGGGCCAGGCGATGTCCGTGCAGAAGAGGGTCTCCGCCAGCCCGGTTCCGTCCGCCCGAGCCTATAAGGGCGACAAAGACAGGGCGAACAAGCACAGATTCCGCCACGGCACGACCCGCAATCACCGTATAGGGATACCGAGGCTATCGCAGCAAAGGCACGCTACCACACGCTCATCACCCCCACAGGGCACCGCAATAATCGCACTCGCAAATCGAAACACCCGTACACACCCACTACAACCAACACCATATCGCGGTATCCACTACAGGGAGAATTGATATCCTAATTTCTAACACTCGCCACTATATAACCCTAAAACAGAGCTCAGATCAGATGCCGACCCAATGTATGGATCTGTCCAGGCAAACAGAGTTTCCACTTAACTCACTGAGGGGGGAGTGCCCAGTTACTCTCCCCCGCTCCGGCGTCCAAGCGACTCCTTCCCCAACAGAGCATCTCGAGACGCGATCGCTGCGTCCTTTCTGTCCCAGCGCTGTCCTTCTCCCAGGCACGCCTCTCCCGTGTGTCTCCTGTGTGTCTCTTCCGGTTTCTCTCGCTCCCGGCTTTCCTCGGCGTCCACGATCGCCACTCGGGGTGTTCTGCTCTCCAGTATCGGCTCCCCTGTCCATTCTCCGGTGCGCCTTTCTCCGATCTCTCGTCCGGTGTCCCCCTTCTGTCCTTTCTTCCGGGGTGCCTTTTCTCTCATGCGGTCCTCCCCCTTCACTTTCCCAACCAATCCCAAACATCGTTCCAGCGCCGCAATTGCCAAGGCAATTAATTAGTCCAGCGATCCCGGCTCACGTACCAAAGGCACCAGGATATAAACAAAACCCCGCATGCCCATAATACCCACGTGACATATATATATTCTATGCATTTATAAGTCACTAAACTTTTTTGTGTGTCGTTTGCAGCTTTCACAAAAAAAAAATCCCATTTAATTTCTTATGTTGACCTGTTAATATATCGGTACCACAATGGGGAAAGTTGTGATGCAGAAGGGTCGATTGTATTTATTTTGTTTCTTTATAAATTTCAAAATCTTTACATAAATGTGTGTGCAGTATTTTCTTCTGTAATTCATTCTTGTGAAATCTTTATAAATGAGGCTCCAGCAGTTTATCCACTTTTGGTATTTGTTCCCGACCTGTATTTTGGGACTGGCCTTTATTTATTTACACCCCTGGCTATTATCTGAGACACAGCTTTTAATCGAATCCTGGTTTTTATTTGAGGAAATATGGTATATCTCTTGTTATTACCTTTAGGAATCTGCACATTTAAACACAGTATCCTGCTGTTGCAATGCCATTTCCTTTTCTCTGCTATACAGGCCTTAATGATCTAGACTAAATAATGTTTATCTCAGTAGTAAACCCCTGTTGTCTCCATCAATGCTTTGACCTCAACCTCTGTACCAGATCTCAGCTGAGGGCAGAGGAGTGGCATCGATAGCCAGCATGCTCACGATCACCCGCATCCATAACACTGTTTCTGCTGTAGCTGCCATGAGGAGGTACTGTTTCACATTCTGCTACATCCTTTGGCAATAACACCCATGAGTCACTGGTAGCGACTACACAAGTAATGCATAATTCAAACACTGAAGTATAAACTGCATTTGTTATTTGTTAATGAGAGGCACAATTGCAGATTTACTATGTTAGCCCTGGAATGAGTTCCAGTACATGTTTGAACTGCATACAGCCCTCCAATGCCCAGTAGGGCGGGAATTCACTGTGAATTCCAGGTGTTTTTCCATTCCCCTCAGGATCATCCAGTTGGGCAGGGAATATGCCAAAAAACGCTTCGTCTTTGGAAAGTTCCTTAAGGAGCACTCCTTGCATGTACAGACCATGGCGAGGATGGAGGTAGCAGCTGTCGTCCCTGCTCCTAAACCTGCTACAGGCATTCCTGTTCTGTCATAAGACTTTTGACTTTCCTATAAATTGACTTTGACAGAATGACCACATCGCAATATCTGACCCTTCTGTAATTCAACTTTTATTTTAAAGATACTCTAAAAGCCAGTCTCAATCACCACAGCTCAGTTTTCAAGTCTTAGTTTTCAATATATGCTTTTGGTTTGTTTTTAGGGCCAAGTCTGCCTTGCATTCTGGTCACTCTCTTTGCCTTGTTTTGAATTTGTAGGTGGAGACCCGCGCTGCCTTTCTGCTGATGATGGAAGTGTGTCGGCTGCTGGGCAGAGAAGAGAACGGCTCAGCTTCACCTCTTGATCTTCACCTGCTTCGCCTTCTCACACCGGTGGCCAAACTGTACACAGGAAAACAGGTGAGCATGGCAGCAGGTCCCTCCCAGCACTTCATGGGATTCTTTCAGCAAAATAATTAGCTTCTTGGGAAAGTATTTATTACTATTTCTTTTATTATTATTTCACTTACCTGCATTATGCCAGCATATTTCTTTGTTACCTTAGGCTGTGTCTGTGGTGTCTGAGGGATTGGAGTGTTTTGGGGGCCAGGGATACATGGAGGACACTGGATTACCCACAATGCTACGGGATGCACAAGTATGTTCTGTCATTTGAAAGTTTACATGGGATTTTGGTGAACAACAAAGGAAACATCTGTTGTTTTGTCTGCTGTGCATAGTGTTATCCTGTCTGCTGTCTCTCCTTTCCCCTAAGGTGCTGACTATCTGGGAGGGGACCACCAATATCCTGTCACTGGATGTACTTCGATGTATGATCAAGAGTCATGGGCAGGTGCTGGAGGCCTTCTTTACTGATGTCAAGGTGAGAGTGTCTTGAAGGGAAGGAAGTATACTTTGTGTTACAAAACATGATATTGATTATTTTTTGTGGTCACTTTCTTGATTTTTTAGAGTTTGATTTTTTTGGATGCTGCAATAGTAATATCAGAAAACTGTACATAAGAACTAAATGCTTTATGATGTAGTTGTGTCCTTTCCATTGAAATTTGGAACATTAACTGAAGTGCTTGATTGTAAGATGTTGACTTTTGTTCTCTCTCCGTCTTATGTTTTGTTCAGGAAAAGCTAAAGACGGCCAAAGGAAAAAGTGCTTTGGGTCCTGCAGTGACAGCCATAGATAGTGCCCTTATTATGCTGGGGAGTTTTGTGCAGACCTCTACTCAGAGGCTCCCCAGCTACACTGAAATAGCAGCTCGAGATCTGGCTTTCAGCCTAGCACGCATCTATATGGGTAAGTCCTGATAAAATTAACTGCCGAACCGATTTCAGCCACCTAACCTTTCTTGTTTTTACCTGCCTAGGGGCCCTAATGGTGGATCAAGCTGCATGGGAGGGGGCAAGCCAAACAGACATTTACGCTACTCTCAGGTAATCCCCATGTAACTACTTACCTGCTTCATCTAATAATTTCATTAATTATTACATATTAGATCTTTAAGGCAGGACTAGGCTTCCTGGGTTAGGTTTCAGGTCCCACTGTGACCCTGCCCAGCATAAGTGTCTGGTGAGTAGATGGATTGGTTTTTAAGCATAGAGTTAGTGTATAGTAAAATGTATTGCTTGATATCAGAATTAGATATTTGGAACTGCCCATCATGGACATGACCTGATATATTGAAGACCTTCTTGAGTTAGACTTGAATTGATGTACCTGTTTCGATTACTGTTTTTCATTAGCAGAGCATTATTGATACTGTGTTGCCCCTTTGTGTTAAAGGATATGGTCATAGCAATCTCTCATTATGACCACAGGTGGTGTGAACAGGACCTCTGCTGCGTGGCTACCAAGGAACAGAATGGCTGCTATGACTCAGAGAGCCCAGCTGCAGACACAGCTTTGGTGTATGAAGGGATGCCAGGACCCTGAACAGCACTTACTTGGCTGAACCTGTGATCACATGAATGTGGGGTCCCTATACTACCAAAGTTCTATTCATGAGATATTCATATAGCATTGCACCAAAAATGGAGGAAAAAAATTGTAAAATTAAATCCAAATGCTTTTTTGTTTTCCTGTTATAAATGCTGGTGAATTTCTTTGGTAGGTAAAAGATAAATATGAGTCATTGACTTTTTTGGTATCTTTTTCTTAACACATAATGACATTTAATAAAGCTGTTAACAAATGTAGGTGGACAAATGAAGGCTCCTTATACGCCTAAATCAGCCCTGTAAGGATATTTTATAGTTAATTAGTGCTGGTATTAAATTGTTTTAATGCTGCTTATTAAAGATGTTAAAGACCAGTGAGTATTTTTGAATTTCTAATATTTTCAAAAGATTTTTTTTTATATTAATATTTTATTATTCAGGCAGGACTAAACAAAATGCTTTAGTCACACTGAAAAATAGATTACTCCCTTAGAGTGTCAGAGACTTTATCCAACCATTTTCTAACTGGTTTCCACTCAGTCAGGAATCACACACAGCCATACCCTGTGACTGAGGTTGGTTAACTGCTGGACAAAAATTCCAACCCTGGAAATGTGAGGTAACCATTGAGTCCCCATGGAAAATCTGAATGAAGACCGATCTTTTTGATTTTACCTTAATGTGTGTTTGTTTTTGTTACTCCATCTTCACCCTAAGACGTGAAAAACTTAACATGTTCGGAGCGCCCAGAGTAGAAAACCAGGTTTTAATAAGTATACCACTCCCTATTTATTTTCCGCATCGCCGACATTCCTCCCCCCTCACAGGAACCCCGAGTAGTGACCGTCCCCTTTAAGAAGGAGGTCCGCAGCCCGTCAACGTGACTTGTTAGGAAGTGGCCAAATCAAGTCCGATGTTTATCCCTAGTTAATGCTACTCAGCCGCTTACGGAACGTGAAAGAAATATCGCTGGCAAAAAATTGGTGCATTTAAATACGCCGAAGGTACAGTTTTATTTTGTCGCGACATATTTCTGGTTAGTTGAAAAAATGCAGGCCCAAAGGTTCTGGATAACTATAGTTGTATATGTTCCCGTGGATTTAGCAAGAGGGAGTTTTAAAGCCTGAGGAGTGTTAAATCTTTTTGAAGCTGGTTTTCTCCGTTTTCGAGGGCTTGTTTGGTGAGCATGTAAAGGCTTAACTCTACAAATTTATTTTGACTATTTGTAATGCAGACTTCTTGTATCTCAAGAAGCTTGCCACGGAGGGTACTGCAATATACGAAATTTTGGTGCAGTTTAACTTGCCTGCTCAGTCACAAAATTTCCTTTTTATGAGAAAAAAACAGAAGACCATACGTCATCTTTTTCTTCCACTTTTTTGAGACTTAATACATGAAATGTAGAGGATTTCGCTTTGTTGCGTGTTACATTCGTTTTCTACTGTTACAGTACGTTCTGTGTACATGTTTGTGTTACTTAAATTTGACGCCATTCTTTGCTTCCTGCACCAGTGTCATCTTTTTACTATGAAAAATATGGTCACCCTGCACTTAATTCAGAATAGAAATGGGCTTGCTGATAAATAAAAATTAAATTGTTTATATGGTAGTAACGACTGTGATTTTTTTTTTTTATTCAGTATGTCCAGCTCCAGTCCAGCGTGCTACTCTTGACAACTTGCTTCCTAAATAGGATCAGTGACCCCAATGGCCTGAGTGGCTCATTAGGCGCGAATATTCACGATGCATCTCAAAGGACCTACTGAGGAAGTAAGTGCCAATCTCATGGCACAGTAGATCCTATGCTGCGTGTATTGCCGTTTGGCTTTTAGTGGAGTTTGTACTTCTTAAGATTTACCTACTCCATATGCTTAGCACTTTTATTGCGCTCAAATGGTTCACCACCGTTCATGAAGAAATGGTTTCATGAGATGAATTCCTGTTTCCCCTGTTGATAGCTTCGGGATTTGCTTTCATAGCACTGTGTGATTGCCGCTGTGTCCACAGTGCCACCTGGTTATGCGCTTGAATGAGAGCCAGCGGTGTTTTTTCATCCGGAATACTCCAGACTGCAACAAGGATGGTGGTTTTTTAAACTATTTGGAGACCGCATTCTGCCTCTTTCCAACCAACCTCCTTCCTTTAGCGATCTTCTTCTATGTAAGTATCTCTCCAGGATTGTTTACAAGATATACTTAAATGTTAACATGATTCCTAAAGATGTCCTTAGGTATGCTAAAAACAATGTTTATTAAGTCCTTTCAGTGTATGATAATTACGCTACTTTAAGTGAATTTGCCAAAACAAATCACTATACATAAAGTAGTTGTAACAAAAGTATGTTTTGTATACTTAGCCCCCCCACCGAGAGGCAGTTATATATGGGCTGACATTTGTACCACTAGAAACTGAATATGAATAGTGTATATTTGAATCTGCAGTTGTTGCATTAAAAAACTGAATCTGAATGTATTATTATTATTAATATGAATTCTAATAACTTGAAACTGCATTTATCCTACCTGGAAACTGACGCTCTATACTTACAAATTCGATCACTTCTCCCAATTCAGTTTCAGTTCGCAAATTCAGTTTCAATTTATTGAGACGCACAATCCGGGTCCTTGAGGAAAAGTAATCGACCGCAGGTTCACAACCCAACTCATTTCCTCGTTTACGACAGTTCTGCAGGTCTGGGTAAAGTGGAAGCGTCTGCCGGGGTGTCGCAAGCGCAAATGCGGGACCGTATACGCAATCATTATATGCGTAATAAGAATTAAGCAGTACAGGCACTGCTATATTTTAATCTTTATCGTACCACCACTTCTCACAAGTTGCCAGTACTCTGCTACTCAGAGACAAGCGTCATAAGAGTGGCGGGCAGCGCGCGCAGTAGCCCACTGACAGTGTTGTTGAGGCGTTTCTGTTCCCAAGTTATCCCAACACCCCCACCGCACCCCTGCCGCAGTTCTCACGGTCAATACAGTAGCGACACTTTTATTTCTCCACTTTGAGCACTGCTTGTACAGATCACCATATTAAACGCCAGTTCAACTGATGCTCCTGGTTATTAGCAGAGTACACATAGAGCGCTGTAGACATGCAGCAGACCAGAAGCATAGCACTTCAAACACGCTTTAATACTTTACATTTATATCGATACAGGGGTACATGTATCGATGCATTCGTGTTGTTTTTTTCTTCCCCGCCAGTCAGGAGCGGGTTGTGTAGATCTTCAGATTGAGCCTTTATTACAACAGTGACGTTAAGATAAGGCTGGACACCCTGCAGTAGTGTGTGCAATACTGTTTTACACAAATGTTTATACATTTTCTTACTCAAGTTACTGTGTAACAATATCTCGTCACTTAAGCATTTCTTCAACCATTCACTATCGTTGTTTCTCCCTTGATTCACAGCCCTAGGTGATAAGTTTGTCAATCATCTCTTTCACTGTTTGGTCCCTCTGCTGAACATAATGGTGGCGTGACCATCTCTAGATGTTGTGTTTTTTTTTTTGTTTTTTTTTTTTTTTAAAAAACTGTGAACGTTTCAACTCAGGCGAATTCCTTCTTTCAGTAGCAAACCTTGGCAACTTCAGGTTGTTGCACATTGTCTGGCTAGATGGTTAATAATATACAGTGGTACCTCAGTTCTTGAACCCATGAGAACTCGAATTTCTTAAAAGTCGAACCAACCAGTTTGAAAAAAAAATGACCTAGAACTCTATCTGAATCTCAGAACGTGAATGCCGACCTAAGATAGCTTGTACGCCTGGCAAATGAGTTACGCGGCACATCTCTCAGCGGAAACAAAGGGTAACGCTTTAGTCTCAGCCTCGCATTCACTGTGATAGCATTGTTTGTTGGTGATAGTGCTTTTTTTTATTGAAAATACTGTATCAGGTAATACACTGTACTTTATATCATTCTGGTAGCCATTGCTCACCAAAAAGTTATGCAATAGCTGCACAAATGATACTACCTAAAAGTTTACAATTTACAAACAAATGAACGGATACAGAGTAATAATAAAAATAAACAATGGACCGCATGGCATAGTCTAGTGTTGCCGCAATGTTGGCGCATGGCTTGGGGTTGTCACGATCTGCTGAGCCAGGACCGGGAAAGCAGGGACAGGACTCAGCGATCAGGAAACGTGGGGTTTAATTGAGAACAGGCAGAACAACACAATGACGTTACAATGACCTTACTGGGGAAACAAACTGAAACGCGGATTAAATACAGAGGACTAATGACAACAACCAGAAACAGCTGATGACACGGGGATTCCACACGAGGCTAACGGGGGGCATGGCACACGGAAGGAGCAGACAATCGGGGCAGGACAGGGGTAGTGCTGGGGTACATTCTTTATCGTTTTGGAAGCCATTAAGAAAAAAATGCTCTTGTTTTATCCTGTTCATTTTGTGTTTAAATGCTAAAAACATATTTAGGTGTAATTTTTTTGGGGCCGAGAACCAATTAATTGGTTTTCCATTACTTCTTATGGGGAAAATTCGATCAGACCTCAAACTTTTTAGGATTCGAACCCGAGTTCTAAACGGATTAAGTTTGAGTTCTGAGGTGCTACTGTATTTGTCCTTCAACATAGTGATAAGCTGCAGCACTAATAAAGTACATATTCATACATCAAAGGCTAACTAAATAGCTAACAGATACAGAAACTTATAAGCCAACACAAGGTGCTAATTCACTTGTTTTTCGTCACATTGTGCACAGCAGTAATTGGTCTGCGTTCTCTGACGAAAGTCACTAAGTCACTCTCTGCACAGTTTACATCAGCTTATTATAGAGACCTAATGATTACATTCTCTATGCATAATGAAGTGCTAAATAATATTCCATATTTGCATTTTAGAAATGAATACTGACTTCCACCTCATATCGGCGAGATGAATATTTTAAAAGATATTTAGCATTAACACTGCTAGAAAGCCACATGAGATGAACAGGCGAGACATAACTTAAACTAAACTAGGAGTAAAATTCATATCCCTAGCTAGTTTTGCATTAGTCTACCATATTAACATAAACTAGCAGTGCCAGAAATTATTAATTTAACCACATATACTACCATACTAACCAGACCAATGGTTAATGTTTATGCTATCGCTTGTGTATTTAAAGCTTATTCTCATATATATCATAAGGTAATGCTCTTGCAACATCCCGGCACATGCTTACACTTTACTCTGATCTGCCAAACTGTTGTAAACGTGGAAATGAGTTGCGTTGTGAACCTGTGGTCGATTACTTTTCCTCAAGGACCCGGATTGTGCGTATCAATAAATTGAAATTGAATTTGCAAACTGAAATTGAATTGGGAGAAGTGAATTTGTAAGTATAGACCATCAAGTTATTGGAATTCATATTCAAACTAATAAATTCAGATTCGTTTTTTTAATGCAACAACTGCAGATTCAAATATACACTATTCATATTCAGTTTCTAGTGGCACAAATACAGTATCAGCCCATAGTTATACAGGAAAGTACAATTAGCAATGAATCATATCCACAGCACAATTGCCAGACCAAACTAAAGTGTGCCACCTGAGGCCATTATCAGACTCTGTATCCAGTCTGTCTTCTGATGTCATTTACCAGAACGGACGGAAACTATTTGTATTGTATATTTTGGCACATTGTACTTTTTGGTTAATTGTCTGTCTGTCTCGTGTCAAACATACTGTACTTTTTTCACAGGTTCTATGGCTTCTCTTCTTGTTTATTGTTCTTGGGCTCACAGCATCTAAGTTGTAAGGAGCTCCTGTTTTTCTGTTTTATCTTTTGCAGTTATATTTGCTTGTTGATATTCTGATGGTTTTTTTATTGCTATATCTTTTTAGTCTACTAACTGTGAAGGACCACAGTGAACACATAATACAAATCCCTAGCCGAAGTGTAGAATCAGTCATGTGCCATACTTGCTTACAACAGTATGGTCCAGTGCAAAATTAGCTCTGTATATATTTGTAATTGCATTATTAAAGTCTGCTTGTTAATTTTGTGGTTTTCAAATTGGAGAACTGGTATTGCTCATTTGAGATTTCCTGTATAGATGGTATGTCAGCAGAGCTGTAGCGTTTTTAGTTCATATGAGGGAGGTTTTGCTTTAATATATGTCCAGTTAGATGTAGCTTGTTTGGCATGCATTTCTGAGTGGTTTGTGCTATATTCAGTGAAACATGACAGACTGACATTTCTTCACTCTGCCTCCTGTAGCTTCTGCCCCAACCTATCTGCCATATCTGCTACCTTGAAGCTGACCCATAATGTCGCTGTATCCTTTTCTTAAAATGCCTCACACATTTTCATACACACCACCTCTCAGTAACATAAATGATACTGGACATTTTACCAAACAGTATACCTCTTTAATGGTCCAGTTATAATTCATAATGACCCCATTTTTATTCAAACATTAAAGATACTGTTTTTAGACTGTTTTAGTCATACTGACACGATTACATTTTGCTGATGGATGTTTTAAGATTTCCAGTCTGCAAAACTTTTTGAATTTATTAACTTGCACATGATTTTTGAATGTTATTAGTAACAGGTTTAGTTTCACACAAGCTGAGTGTTTCTTGACCTTTGTCTGGCCAGGGTGTGACGTTTTTGGCTTTGGGCAATGGGGCTCCGGATGTGTTCAGTGCTATGGCAGCCTTTTCTCGCCCCCAAACCGCTGGATTGGCCATTGGGGCATTGTTTGGTGAGTTTGAGCTTGCTAATTTTGGGGTGGACAGAAAGCCACTGGAGTTTATGTGTAATGTGAAAGTTCCCTATGCATAACTAAAAGAATGAGATTGTTCATCTGTTCTCTTTAGCTGAACTGAAATTATGCAATCTCATTTCTCTTTTTATCCAACATCACTTCCGCTGTTAGATAACCTTATGTTGAAAGAGGAGCATGGATATAGATAGCCTGTAGTGAACCGGCCAATTTCTGATATAAATCAGCAGTCACTCAGCTCTTCTTTCTTTAATGGATTACAAGGAATGTCTTTGTTTTCTTCACCATGAGGCTTTCTCTCTCCCTTGCCATCCTGTCACATTGTCTCATCTGTTCCCTTGGGACATCCTTCTTCCAGGAGCAGGGATCTTCGTCACCACCATCGTTGCTGGTAGCGTGGCCCTTGTCAAGCCCTTTACGGTAGCTTCCCGTCCCTTTCTGCGGGACACCATCTTTTACATGGCCGCTGTCTTCTGGACTTTCCTTATCCTCTACAAGGGTCAGATTCATCTGGGGGAGGCCCTAGGTACTCTTAAATTTAGAAATGCTTAACTCAAATTCACTAAAGATGTGTTTAAAGATGTGTGCAATATTTCACACATTTATGTATGTGTTTCTGGTCAGATTGTTTGTCTTCACAGGAAATACACCTTTAAATGTTATTGCATGTAGGAGTTCAAGAATGTTTCTTGGTATTTTGGATTATTTCGAAGACCCACCATTTGCCCCCATAACAGCTTCACAAGCATAATGCATTTGGTTCAGTTTCAGCCAGAAATTGCCTGATGCCTTCCCAGCACTTCTGCTGCAGATCCCAGACATTTTGGCTGCTTGTGGGTTGCTTTGCACTCTGAACACCTTCATAGTTGGCCCAATACAAATTTTTGTAATTGAGATCTGGCGACTGGGCAGGCCAGGTGCTTACAATGTGTCTTTCACGTTACTGGTTTACCAGACCTTGCACAATTTTGAGATGCATTTTGGGTTGTTATCTTGCTGAAGAACAAAATCTGCCACAATCTGCACAACATCCACTATTGTTAGTAGATATCCAGTTTAAAGCATACATACTTATGGTTTTAAGTAGCTGTACTCAAACTTTGAACTGGTAGTATAGTTTGAACTGGTAGTATAGTACTTTTAAAGTTTTTCTCTTTACTAAAGACAGTTAAGTAATGAGCTGCTTCTTTCCTGCAGGTTACTTGTGCTTGTATGTGGGATATGTTTTGACAGTTATCATCAGTGCTTACATCTATAACCGACAGAAACACTTCATCAACGGACCATTACAGAATGGCTCTAACCATGTCCCAGGTACGCGTATGTACACTGTTAGGCATGTAAAATAAGTTTCTTTAGATGTGTTAAGTCTGACTTGTACAAATTCACTGAGTTGATGTGCTGCCATTTATCATGTGCACTAGTTAATATTTAGCTACCAAAACATTTAACATGCTCTTTGTACTACAGGAAGTAGAATGTGTTTCAAAAATGGAATAGTCTGTAAAACTATTAATGTTGGTTTCCTGTTTCAGTTGAATAAATTTAGGCATTGTCATGGTTTAATTTTGAGTAATAGAATATAAAGAGTGAGTCTTTTTTTCCTTCATGCTTTATCTTAAGTCTGTTGATCCTTCCAGCTGCAAAATTATACACATGCCTTTTCAAAAGATTTCAAAATTAGAAAACTTTATTAAAAAACATCCAAAGATGAAAATTTTATTGGGGCCGTCATTTGTTATATAAATATATATAACAATATAGTAAATACCATACTGTACCTCAAGCCATGCGATGTTTTCCGGAGCTTCACAAAGTACTGTGTGCATTCATTATTATGAACCATTGCATTTAACCCGAATTTTTAATATAGCAAACTTTATTGTCGTCTGTTCATGAGTACGAACTACCCATAAGTCAAGCATTCTTAACTTGCGGACTGCCTTATATTATACAGTGGAAACCGCTTGTAGTGATCACATCTGTCTGAGTGAAATTGATCAGTATAACCAGATGATCATTATAACTGATCGTTTTCTCATTCTTTATTATGTCTCTGGCAGATTACCTTCTAATTGACGTGTATATTTGTTACGTGAATATAAGAGAATATCACTGAATTTTTTGACTCATTCAAAATACACTACAGCTGTTTCAAATGGTTTTCAAATTACAGTACTGTACAAATAACTGAACTGTGTATAATTTAAATACAAATACAGTGCCGTACTGTATCTAAAATATAGCTTATTGTACATAAGAACATAAGAAATTTACAAACGAGAGGAGGCCATTCAAACTCATTTGAGAACTTAACTAATAGCTCAGAGTTGTTAAAATCTTCTCATAATCAGCCACCTTTATTTCAGTGGAACTCTCACTGTACTTTATATTTCTCCTCCCTGCATGGATTACCTTACATTTATCTACGTTAAATTTCATCTGCCAGCTATCAGCCCAATCGCTAACTAAATCAAGATCCCATTGTAGCCTCTGTGCTGCTAGTTCAGTATCTCTTACACCACCCACTTTGGTGTTGTCTGCAAATGTAACCAGTTTACTGTATGTATTGGTGTCAATATCATTATTGTAAAATGGGAATAATAGTGGTCCTAAAATTGAACCCTGCGGTACCCTACTATAAATGCAGGCCCACTGTGACATTGTAGTTACAATGTCAAAAAGTTATAAGCTTTTGAGACCAAGTGAATGACTTTCTTTTTCCTATCATGTTTTCTGTGCACACAGCATTAGCCTCAGGTAGCTTTCCAGAAGCAGAGAAATTTTTATATCTGACAGTGACAGACAATCTAAGAGAGAAGTGGGAGGAATGGCAAAGTTAGGCTTGGTGGATAAGTAGAGCTGGGTGTCATCAAATTGTATGCCGGATCTCCTAAAAATGTTCCCAAGAGGTAAAAGGTAAAAAATAAATGAGACCCCAAGACAGAACCCTGTTCAACACCCCTTATGACAGGGACAGTCTTGGATTTAAAACTTTTAAGCTGTACAAACTGAGTCTGACCAGAGAGGTATGACTTAAACCAGGTAACGGCGGTGTCCGTAGTCCCAATAGATTCCAGTCTGTCTAACAGGATGCTGTGTGCGACTGTATCAAAGGCTACACTCAAATGAAGTAGCACCAGTTAACATGGTTAACATACCAGAATCTGCAACCATTAATAAATCATTTGTGATTTTAATCAGTGCTGTGTCAGTGCTGTGAAAAGAATGATATGCAGACTGGAACTGTTCAAACAAATTGTTGTCGGTAAGATGTGCATGTAACTGCGAAACAACAAGAATCTTTCTCAAGAATTTTGATATAAATGGTAAATTTGAAATTGGACGGAAATTATTTAAATTGCTGTAATTAATGAAATAAGAGTGGGCAGACATACTTTTACTGAGGGAGTAGGAATAGGATCAAGTTGACAAGTGGAAGATTTTGATTTTTGAATCAGATCCAAAATTTCAGAAGCATCTGGAAGTTTGAAAGAAGATAAGGGCTTAAAAGAAGATGGGCTGACTAGACTCATGGCTTAATGCACCATGAAGAGTATTTGCTGGAATGGTCAGTGTCTGGTAGAGGTTCTATAACGTCAAAATTGACAACATCATGAGAATGTTGCATTGTTCTGTGGAATATAGGTGAGGAGGAAGAACATCAGGTGGCCGGAGAATGTTATTCACAGTAAAAAAAAAAAAAAAAAAAGAGTTCTAATATTTCCTTCACTTAACCTGATTTGATTGCTATAGTAAACAGATTTGACCATAGACAGAGATGTGCAAATGGTCATTGTACATATTTTTATGCATAGTAAGACCGGTCCTTGCAAACAAGCATTCTAGTCTCCGACCTTTAGCTTTAAGATGGCGAAGCTCAGGAGTGAACCAAGGGGCAGAATGAGTGAAAGAAACATTCCAAGTCTTTTGCAGAGCAAGATAGTCCAAGAGCCTGTGTAATTCAACATTATTGTGCAAAACAAGTCGATCACTGGTGAATAAATTATGTTTAGACACTATATTATTAATGCTCCTAGAAAAATTGGATAAATTAATATGTTTTATGTTCCGAAAAGAAATAGTACAGTATGAATTTAGATCTAGATGTTATACTCTTATTAAAAGGCACTAGTTTATAATCAGATATAGCCAGTAGCCCACAACTGTCCAAACAAGATGTAAAATCCTTCGCAAGTCAGTCATTGACATTGTCCATTTGTATATTAAAATCACTGACGTTACAAAGTCAGAAAATTCATTTAAAAAGTCCTTATTGGGTCTGGGTGGTCAGTAAACAGTAACAAGAATAGTTAGAGCAATGGATTCAAATGATGTGTGTACCGGCACAGTCACCAAAGATACTCTACGCCATTCGTTGTAGAGAATTGCGAGCCTGCCCCCTCAACCGGGAGCACGGAGCTGGCAGGCATAAACAAAGCCTTCAGGTACGGCCTGGTTTAGATAGAAGAAGTCATGGGGCTGCTGCTAAGTCTCGACCGAACACAAAAAGTCATACTCACGATCATTTAGTAGATCACAGACTACTGGACCTTTGTTCGTAAGGGGATCGGATGTTAAACAATCCAATAGCAACCTTACGTTTGCCTTGACTGTCATTAGCCGACTTGGCTAGTTCAGCTAAGACGCTATGGTCAACAAATCGAATGATGCTTCTTAACCTGGCAAGGAGCAGAGGACCAGAAGGAACGTACAGGCTCTGTGTTCTCATAGTTAAAATTCCGACGACTTCTGCGATGGATCTCCGCTTACTCTGTGGACATACAAACTCCACGCATACAAAGTGGTGGTGTGTGGCACCGCCACTAACCACTGTGTCACTGTGCCACCCTGACAAGCTAGCATGATGTGTGTTGTTAATATCGACATGGCATCTCATGAACCCGCAATTGTCACATCACAAAAACTGTGATGGTCTGCTGGGTTCAAACCATCAATAAGTCACGCTTAAACATTTTTACTTAGATGCAGGAGGACTTGCTTACCAAGTTCTGCAACTTTGATAGTTCCTTTTTAACATTATCTATTATGTGTATAAAAAACAGGTCTTAAGTTTACTGCTGCTGCTTTTGCATGAGATCTGCATGCACTCTCCAAGACAGTCATAATCGTTTTTGTCCTTACTGTTCCATTTACTCATACAGGTAGATCATGTGGTGCGTTTGTGAGTAATCAAAAATAAGTGAACAGGAGTAAAGCAAGCAAGAACTGGTCGTAAAAAGACACTCATCTTGAGATGAGAATATTTTGTATTGAATATTGAACAAAAGCAAGTACTCTGTGAACACTGCTTTTTATCTCAACTATCCTAAATATTGCAAAAATTTTAAACATTGCAATGTGAATTTTTTTTTCCAGTATTGTTCAGCCCTACTGAAAACACTCAATACAGACGCTCCTCTACTTACAAATGAAATGCATTCCGAATGGCTGTTCATAACTTGAAATGTTCTTAAGTTGTTATTCAACATCATTTTAACGGTATACGCAAGTACAAAGAACCACGATGCTGGGAGTATGCATGCTGCTGTGCAGCGGGAGTAGTGGCCAGAAGTCGTACTAGGTGGAATTGGCGCACAGGAAAAAAAATTGATGTTGCAGACAGGAAACGGGAGCCCAATGAACACAACAACAAACAAATTTATTTTTTGTATAGTGCATTATCACAACATTATATCGTCTCAAAGCGCTTTACAGCATCCCCACCCAAAGCCCCCAGCGAGTAAGCCATAGGCAATAGTGGCAAGGAAAAACTCCCAAGAAGGAAGAAACCTTGGGAGGGAGCAGACTCAAAGGGGGAGCCCATCCTCCAGGGGCCGGCAGGGAGAGTCAAATTGGAGAGATGGCTAAGTGCCATGTCATACTGTCCAAACAATAAAATTTGAGACATATCCGGGGAGCAGGGGGGAGGTGACAAGCCGATGCCGACACTCCCTCCAATCGCCAGGCAACCAGAAGGCAGGCAGCGGGTCCTACATGGAAGATGACACAGGCAGAACGGCGAGCTGGATGCAAGGACATCATTGGTAGTGGCGACATCACATGTAGCAGGGTGTGCTGGACATCTTGATAGATTGAGGTCTCCAGACAGCACCCCCCAGGAGGAGTAGGGGAAATAAAATGTGCAATTAGTCAGAGTAGGGGAGATTATAGGCAGTGCTAAAAGTTAGGTGAGTGCAATATGAAGTGCAATGTGCAAGCTTCGGCAGATATGGCTATGGTAGCATAAGTAGGAGGGAGAGGCAAGTGGGAATGCAGGCATGGGGAGTCCCTGAAATGTC
>JAODLC010000015.1:18783894-18805778 GCA_026781145.1 Hippopotamyrus pictus | reverse complement strand
AAGTATTGTAATTTTATGTATAGATATGTGACTGTTAAAAACCATCACAAACATGTTTATCAATCACTGAAAGGTACCGCTATAAGAGATTTTTTTTCAGATATTCGACTTCTGAAGAGATATAGTAAAGACATACATATACAGTACATGGGTACACAAATGCTATTTTGAAATCTCGGTGACACAATTAGCCGAGCAGGTTCAGCAGGTTCGGTTTTACTCTGCATTATAATGTTCAAATTGATCCCTGCCAGCAATATTTTGGCATTTCTGAAATGTAGCAAGAAAAAAATAGCATTTTACAGACCACCTTTCAATGAAGTAACTGGAACACTGGAAAAAAATGAGAAAAAAATCCAACCTTTCATTGAAATTAACTAAATCAGAGAAAAATAAATCCATCATCAAATAATTATTTTCAAGAAAAACACATGGGCCACAATTATTGGCACCCCTTGAAATTTACATTACGGACAAAAGTATTGGGACACTTGACTATTACACCTACAGGAACCTCTTTGCCATCCCATTCTAAATTGAAAAGCATAAGGAGTTGGTCCCCCTTTGCAGCAGTCACAGCTGCCACTCTTCTGGGGAGGCTTTCCGCAAGATTTTGGAGTGCGTCTGTGGGAGTTTTTGCCCATTCATCCAGAAGAGGATTTGTGAAGTCAGGCACTGATGATGGACATGAAGGCCTGACTCACAATCTCCATTCTAGTTCATCCCAAAAGTGTTTGATGGGGTTGAGGTCAGGGCTCTGTGTGAGTTCTTCCACATCAGACTCACCCAACCATGTCTTTATGAACCATGTTTGGGTACTGGGGCACAATCATGCTGGAACAGAATCAGAACCCCCCGTAACTGTTCCCACAAAGTTGGAAGCATGGAATTATCAGAAATGTCTTGGTATGCTGGACTAAGGGGTCTAGCCCAACTCCTGAAAAACAGCCCATTCCATTATCCCTCCTTCACTAAAATTTACTATTGGCACAATGCAGTCAGGCAGGTAACGTTCTCCTGGCATCTGCTAAAACCAGATTCATCCATCAGACTGCCAGGCAGAGAAGTGTGATATGTCACGCCACAGAACTTGTTTCCACTGCTCCAGAGTGCAGTGGGGTTGTGCTTTATAACACGTCATTTGATGCTTGCCATTGTGCTTAGGGATGCAAGGCTTGCATCCAGTTGCTTGGCCATGAAAGTCCATTCCATGAAGCTCTCGGTGCACAGTTTTTGTGCTGGGGTTAATGGCAAAGGAAGGTTGGAACTCTACAGTTGAGTCAACAGAGCATTGGCGATTTCAGCAGTTGACGTCCCTGCTCTCTTACTTTATGTGGTCTGTCACTTCTTGGCTGAGTATCTGTTGATCCTAACCACTTACACTTTGAAACAATACCACTTACAGATGATCCTGGAATATCTAGCAGGAAAGACACTTCACAGGCTGACTTATTGCAAAGGTGGCATCCTATGACAGCACCACGCTTGAATTCACTGGGCTCCCCCATTCTTTCACAGATGTTTGTAAACCTGGCAGCATGACAAGGTGCTTGATTTTATATACCGTTGGCATTGGGTCTGAATGATATACCTGAATTCAGAGATTAAAGATGTGTGTCCCAATACTGTATCCATGTAGTGTATTTGCCATGCAATTTTATCCAAAACACTATACAATTCAGAACTTTTCAACGCAGATCTTAACACACTGAGCCACACACCCCCCAGGAAATATAACGTTCCCATTTTCCTGAAGAGCAGAAATGGAGTCATATCTTACAAGCACACCTTTACAAAAGCAATGCTCCAGTATCTATCAGCATGTTTATGGTCCATATGAGAATTTCTGAGAGACATACAGATCATGCAGTTATCTCCCGTCGCCCACTGCTTCAAAGGTGATAAAGACTAGCAATAGTCTTCACTCAGTGGGGATTTGAAGCAAACAACTAATAAAATATGTGACGATTTGGCGGTCTGACCATGAGACTGTGACAATCTGGAGAATGTTATATTGACACAATGCTAGTAAATTGAATTCACCTGGGCTACTGATAAAAGTATAGTTTTTATATGACTTGTGCTTCTAAAAACTTAATAATTAATGGACTCTGCATATCACATACATGCACATCAGACACAAATAACGTAATTCATGTTTAAATCTCTTTAGGGTCAAGGCTCAGTGTTGCAATAAAGAATTCTGTTTTATGACTAAGCAGGCCAGGCTGAGGATTCTGAATTGTCAGATGGTATTCATTATAAAGGTATTATGCTGTCTATGTGACCTGAAGATGAGATTTATAGTGACGGTGTCTGTCTATGATTAAGTAACGGATGCATATGCAAATATGCATGTCTCAGAAACACTTAATATCAGATCTAATTAAAAAGAAAGTCAAGGGTTTCTTTCATTATAGTATTCGTGCTAAATCTGCCTGCTAATCAGAGTTTGTACTGTACAGCCATGGGCAAAAGTTTTGAGAATGACACAAGTAGGCCTACTGGTTTTCACAAAGTGTACGGCTTCACTGTTTGTAGATCTTTTTGTCAAATGTTTCTATGCTATATTTCATATACGTCAAAGGCTTTTATTGACAGTTACATTAAGTTTATGCAAAAAGTCAATATTTGCAGTATTGGCCCTTCTTTTTCAAGACCTCTGCAATTCGCCCTGACATACTGTCAATCAACTTCTGGGCCAAATCCTGACCAATGTTAGCCCATTCTTGCATAATCAATGCTTGCAGTTTATCAGAATTTGTGGGTTTTTGTTTATCTACCCGCTTATTGAGGATTGACCACAAGTTCTCAATGGGATTAAGTCTGCGGAGTTTCCTGGCCATAGATCCAACATGTCGACGTTCTGTTTCCCGAGCCACTTAGTGATCACTTTTCCCTTGTGGCACGGTGCCCCATCATGCTGGAAAAGGCATTGTGCATCACCAAATTGTCCTTGGATGGTTGGGAGAAGTTGCTCTCAGAGGCTGCTTTGGTATCATTCTTTATTCATGGCTGTGTGAGTGATTCCACTCCCTTGGCTGAGAAGCAACCCCACACATGAATGGTCTCAGGATGCTTTACTGCTGGCATGACACAGGACTGATGGTAGCGCTGTACCTTCTGTAGAATATCAGTCTGTCCCTGATGTTTTTCTTGAAGAGAAGTAGCTTCTTTGCTGCCCTTTTTGACACCATACCATCCTTCAAAAGTCTTCGCCTCACTGTGTGTGGAGATGCACTCACACCTGACTGCTGCCATTCCTGAGCAAGCTCTGCACTGGTGGTGCCCCGATCCTGCAGCTGAATCAACTTTAGGAGACAGTCCGCTTGCTGGACTTCCTTGGGCGCCCTGTAGCCTTCTTCACAATGATTGAACCTCTCTCCTTGAAGTTCTTGATGATCCGATAAATGGTTGATTTAGGTGCAATCTTACTAGCAGCAGTATCCTTGCCTGTGAAAACCTTTTTTGTGCAAAGCAATGATGTACATGTTTCCCTACAGGTAACCATGGTTAACAGAGGAAGAACAATGATTTCAAGCCACACCCTCATTTTAAAGCATCCAGTCTGCTATTCTAACCCAATCAGCATGACAGAGTGACCTCCAGCCTTGTCCTCGTCAACACTGTCACCTGTGTTAACGAGAGAATCACTGAAATGATGTCAGCAGGTCCTTTTGTGGCAGGGCTGAAATGCAGCGGAAATGGGTTTTTGGGGATTAAGTTGATTTTCATGGCAAAGAGGGACTTTGTAATTAATTGCATTCATCTGATCACGCTTCACAACATTCTGGAGTATATGCAAATTGGCATCATAAAAACTGAGGCAGCAGACTTTGTGAAAAATAATATTTGTGTCATTCTCAAAACTTTTGGCCACGCCTGTAAGCCCTGCTACCTCTTACAAAAGAAAACATCCACTGCTCTCTTTTGGTACACTCTCCAGAGTGTCCCAGAGTGTCAATCTGCCATGAAACTGGAATCTTTGGTAGTATCAGAAATACATATCCAGTGTATCGTCCAGAAATACATATCCAGTGCATGGTCATGGTGAACGTGGAGCATAACCCAGAATGCATCATGTATAATATAATACTTGATTTTTACTTTCTGCACCTGAAATTTCAACCTCTGCTGCTCACTGAACCATTATGTCTGCCATCTTTCTACATTCTTAATGTTTACAGCATGTTTATGTTCACTGAAACAACAGGACAAAACATGTTATAGCTACAATGAAAGGTAGGCAGAGTATTAGCCTGTCTCTAGTAAAGGGGTGCTCCCTGAGGATAGCAAGGTGTGGGATCCAAAATTACCACTTCACACTTTGGCCACCGTCTAGCCTGAGGGCATCACTGAAGACCACAAATGCCACCCCAGGCAGTCAGGGGAGGATGACTTATGCCAAAAATACACCAGAAAGTCAAAAACAGCATGATATGAAAAATTTGACTTTGCTTGCAACTCAAATATGACAAAAAAATGTAAATAATAATCCAGCTAGAAATGTAAGTTTTAGGATTTTACTAACAAAGTACAAAGACGCTACACTTGAAGATTATTCACCATATATTTGATAAAAAAAAAAAAAAATCATATTTACCTGAAAATTGCTGGGAATGCTTACAAGGTCCATAACATTAAATCAGTTTTATCAACTGTTCTGTGTACTTATGCTCCTTACATCCAAAAAGTTTTGCTTAAGCAACGGATTTCTCATCTTTTCTAGAATGAGGCTATAATTTGACTGTCGAGTCTAACAGATTGTCATAAAAGAATTTGGAGATCCAAGCAAAGAGCAAGCAGGTTTAATGACAAGTACCCAGACATCTTCCAAGAATCAGCTTTAAAACTTAGGCCATGTTCAAACCCGACCGGGTGCAAAAAAACTGCCAGAATGGTCAGAACACAGGCAAACATTTAGGAGTCAGTCAAAGGTGTCAGTACAGAATCAGAGCAGTTTATCCTACAGATTCCTTAATGATGTGTCATTTGTGTGGGTGTGCTTTTCATTTCATTGTACTTTTTACTGTGATGAAGAAAAAAATCCCCCTTGAAACCTTCCCAAATCATGTCGAATATAGTTTAGAGGTGCTCTGTGATTGCTAAATTATATAGCGAACTGCATAATCTATCTCTAAGAACTGCAATAAAATCACCACCTTCCCAATGCCATCATTTCTCTTCTCTCCTGAAAATCTGAGCTCTTATTTCATGTAAATCTGGGCATTCCCGCTTTTCACATTCCACTGGTGCCATTTGTCCGGTGGAAGCCTAAAACTCATGTTAACATCGGCATTTATTTATGCAGTAGCAACGTAAAAGTGGATAAAGCTTGAGATCACAGGGTAGGTGAGTCCATTCTCCTGGCGTTAAGGGCACAGCGGAAAAATGATTACTCTGCCAGTCCCTGAGATTCTGCAGACAGACTGAACCCAACATACTGTACTTATGCATAAATATCACTGCTCAGTTCTTTTTTACATACACATTCACTGAAAGCACTGCAGCAAAACCTGCCATGAAACCTGAAACAGTGTTTGGTCATGCATGCGTAGTGAAAAGTCTTTATGGAATGAATACATGAATGAATATGGAATGAATTCATACAGTTATTGCTCCATGAGCAATTCCACACACAGGATACAAGTCAGCCCTGAGGCTTGGATTGTTTAACAGAGTCACAATGAAATTGTTTATGATTGTAGCACAACAAAACATGTCGATTTCAATTAAATTATTCACATCATTCCTACTAATTATAACCTTTCATCAATCCATCCATTTTCTTCCGCTTTTCTGGAGTTGGGTCACAGAAGCAGGAGTCTAAGGAGATATGCCCAAACCCCCCTCTCACCAGCAACCTTCTCTAGATCCACCGGGGGAATAACAAGGTGTTCCCATGCCAGCCAAGAGAAATAATCTCTCCAGAGTGTCCCGAGTCTGCCTCAGGTCCTCCTCCCCTTCAGACATGCCAGAAACACCTCAGGAGGGAGCCGTCCAGGAGGCATCCAAACCACCTCAACTGGCTCTTTTCGATATAGAGGAGCAGCAGCTCTACTTTGAACCCCTCCTGAATGTCTGAGCTCCTCGCCCTGTCTCTAAGGCTGAGCCCAGTCACCCTGGGAAGGAAACTCATTTTGGCCACTTGTATCTGCGA
Source organism: Hippopotamyrus pictus (assembly GCA_026781145.1). NCBI lineage: Eukaryota > Metazoa > Chordata > Actinopteri > Osteoglossiformes > Mormyridae > Hippopotamyrus > Hippopotamyrus pictus. Next base: position 18,799,618 of record JAODLC010000015.1, on the reverse strand, counting down.
TCTCGTTCTTTCAGTCACTGCCCAGAGCTCAGGACCATAGGTGAGGGTAGGAACATATATTGACTAGTAAATTGCTAGCTTTGCCTTTTGGCTCAGCTCCCTCTTCTCCAAAGCAGAATGGTACAGCATCCATAATACTGCCAACACTGCACCAATCTGTCTGTCGATCTCCCTCTTCCACTTAAGGCAGCAACTCATCCGCCACTAGGAGAAGGCAAACCACCCTTTTGCAGTCGAGAACCACAGCCTCAGACTTGGAGGTGCTGATCCAAATCCTGTCTGCCACACAGTCAGCTGCAAACCGCCCCATTGCATGCTGCAGGTCACAGCCTAATGACACTAATATCATCTGCAAAAAGCAACAATTTGATCCTGAGGTCCTGAACCAAACCCCCTCTGCCCCTTAGCTATATATAGAAATTCCATAAAAGTTATGAACAGAATCAATGACAAAAGGCAGCCACAAGTTTTACTATTTTAACTGTTTACTGAAATATATTGCAATTGAAGTTATACAATGGCCATGGACATAAAGTGCAGACTGTCAGATTTCATTTTAGGGTGTCCACATTCAAATTGGATGAAGGGTTTAGGAGTTTCAGGTCGTTAACATGCGCCACCCTCTTTTTAAAGGGGCCAAAAGTAATTGGACAATTCACTTAAAAGCTATTTAATGGACAGGTGTGGGCAATTCCTTCGTTCTTTCATTATCAATTAAGCAGATAAAAGGCCTGGAGTTAATTTGAGGTGTCTTGTTTGCATTTGGGAGATTGATGTGTGAACATAGAACATGCGGTCAAAGGAACTCAGTATGCAGGTGAAACAGGCCATCCTTAGGCTGAGAAAACAGGGGAAAAGATTCAAGGAATTGGTACAAGGTTAGGAGTGGGAAAATCCAGAGTTTGGTAGAACGAAAGAAAGAAAGAAAGAGAGAGAGAGAGAGAGAGAGAGAGAGAGAGAGAAAGAAAGAAAATGCAAGCAAGCTCAGCGACCCAAAAGGGCCTGGATGTCCACGGAGGACGACAGTAGTGGATGATCGCAGAATCATTTCCATGGTGAAGAGAAACCCCTTTGTAACAGCCAACCAAGTGAACAACACTCTCCAGGAGGTAGGGGTGTCAATATCCAAGTCAACCATAAAGAGAAGACTGCATGAAAGCAAATACAGAGGGTTCACTGCGAGATGCAAGCCACTCATAAGCCTTAAGAATAGAAAGGCTAGATTGGACTTTGTAAAAAAAATCTTAAAAAGCCAGAACCGTTCTGGAACATCATTCTTTGGACAGATGAAGCCAAGATCAACTTGTATCAGAATGATGGAAAGAAAAAAAGTATGGAGTAGGGCTGGAACAGCTTATGATCTGAAGAACTCCACATCATCTGTAAAACATGGTGGAGGCAGTGTGATGGCTTGGGCGTGCATGGCTGCCAGTGGCACTGGGCCTTTAGTGTATCTTGATGATGTGACACAGGACGGAAGCAGCCGAATGAATGCTGAGGTGTTCAGAGACAGCATGTCTGCTCAAATCCAGCCAAATTGATTGGGCGGCGTTTCATAACACAGATGGAAAATGACCCAAAACACACAGCAAAAGCAACCCAGGAAGTGGAATATTCTCAAATGGCCAAGTCAGTCACCTGATCTCAACCCCATTGAGCAGGCATTTCACTCGCTAAAGCATAAACTACAGACAGAAAGACCCTCAAACAAACAGCAACTTAAAGCTGCTGCAGTAAAGGCCTGACAGAGCATTAAAAAGGAGGAAACCCAGCGTCTGGTCATATCCATGAGTTCAAGACTTCAGGCAATCATTGCCTGCAAAGGGTTTTCAACTAAGTATTAGAATCGAACATTTTATTTGCTGTTATATTAATTTATCCAATTACTTATGAGCCCCTGAAAGGAGGATTGTGCAGAAAAATTACTTTAGTTCCCCACATTTTATGCAATTTTTTTGTTCTACCCACTGAATTAAAGCTGAAAGTCTGCACTTCAACTGCATCTGACTTGTTTCTTTTAAAATTTATTGTGGTAATGTACAGAACTTAGAAATTGAAAAACTTTGTCTCTGTCCAAATATTTACAGCCCTGACGATATCTCAGATAAAACTGGATATACCCAGGACTGGATGCCAGGGCATCGTAGAACACACAACCCCACGTTCTGTAGGACTGTGGCAAGGAACCTATGCAAACTATGATCTCCTATATTTAGCAATTAGTACCTTTTGTTCATTCGTGGAATTTCTTTCTCTAGTCTTGCACAAACCACCCATTTCAGATTGTGTCAAAACATGCATTTTGAGTTGAATAGTGGACTTTGGCAGTCTCAAAAAAGAAATCCTCTATTATATTTTAGATTTTCTACCGAAGGACAATGGAGGGCAATCGTTATTCTTTAGCACCAATGCTAAGCACAGCATTATTGACTAAGGGGTTATATTATCCTTTTCTGTATTACGGCAAGAATCTGAATTCTCAAGTCTGTCAATGACGGTGAATCATCTGTAGGAAGAAAAACTGTCCCATAAAAATAATAATTGTGTAAAAAATGCTTGATAATGGAGTAAGTTTATTTTAGTAGTAGGCAGCAGTATTGCCCAAATTAAATAGAACATACATAGTGACTATATTGCTGTGGAAGTTATATATGAGCATCAACATGCAAATAAATAACTAAAATGTACAAATTACTGTACAATATGTCCACATGCATAACCATTTTACTGGAGAATACCTCATTCGGAACATTGTACAGTATGTGACTGTGGTCATTAATGTTGCGTGTTTTCGGTTTCGTTACGTTTTTAGGTCTTTATTGCCCCAGGAGGGCACTTGTACGATAACATTTGAAATGAATGAAGAGGCTAGATGGTGAACAAGGGAGCTTGTTCAATTCACAGAGCAGTTGACAGTGATTATTTAGCCGTGGTTTGAATAATTACTCCATTATAACATTTTTCAAAAAGTAGATTGTCACTGCACAGTCATAGACTCCTTGTCTACAGTATTATCCAATTGGTGTTTTCCAAAGTTAACCTTGCTATCGTGTTAGTATCGTTTGTAAGTTTAAAATGCGTAAAAGCATCAAGGTTTTTTCACTTTGTCAGGAATCCCTATTTAAACAAATAAAAAAAACAATACATTTTTTTTTCACTAGGCAAGACATGTAAGGCAAGATAAGACCAATTCAGTTTATTTATATAATTCTCTTGAGGTTTATTTTACCATCATTTTTTTCATTGATAATGAGTGGTATGCTGGCAAAAGAAAGGCTCACAAAGCCCCACCAAAAATATTAAAACCAATCTTTTCATGGATAAGGAAGCCTAACAAGGTAACCAAGAGGTAAGAAACATATTGGATGATAAATAATTGTCTTGAGGGTATTTTATGGCTGATTTAAGACACCGACCAACTTAACATAAGAGATAGGAACAGAAAACTAACATATGACAAAGGTTAATAATGCTTTACAGCATCTTCTATCGATAGTCAAATGGTATTACAGTGTTAATTGTAATATTTCATGAGCTACAGTGAAGCTATTTCTGACTATATTTTTGACTATAATACTTCATAAGCTCCAATGAAGTGCTAATATATAATGCACTATAGATACTTTCATAATGCATTATAATAGTCAGTATAAGAATTAAGGATGCATTGTACTGATTACTGTATGCCTTTTTACAAATATCCATAGTCTTGTTTATGATGCTTTATCAATGCGTTATCATGTACTATGAATGTGTGTGTGGATTCTTATAGAAATGGCATTCATAGAAAGTGTTACCAGTTGAATTGAAGTATTACTTGATTTTGTAGAATTTTTCAGGACTGATGAATTCCATTAAAGACATTTTGCAATGCTTCAAAATGATGAGTTTTTTGACACTTCTGACATCCTTTGAAGTCAAGCGGTAACCTTCAAGATCGAAAGGTTTTTTTTTTTTGTCATTGCATTACACACAACGAAATTACGATTGTAACCCAAACCAAAGTAATACAAGGGTTTCCTTGCAAAATCTGAGAGTTCCAGAAACTGTATTACCACAGTACTGTACTGTGTATGAGGTACTGTATTTTATGTTCCTTGAATATAATTTGTATGAAGAATTAAGCATGGTTGTTTTGGATTCAGAAATGTATTGTATTTAGCCAGACAGAGTATGGGATAATTTCAATTCAAGCAGTTTCATTTCATCCATCCATTAAAGTGTCACATCTATAACACTGTGTGATATCGCTGTGTGTCTACGGGGCACTGTTTATGTCATGTTTGATTTTGTATTTGGCAAAGCTAATTTTTTTTATTTCTAACATATTGCAATGTTTCTGAGACTATTTTATTCGCCTGTTACATTTTTGTCTGAAATGGTACATGCATATCTGGGCCTTGGTGTCACGATCAGGGCGTGAAGCAGGTGACGGAAACCATGAATACGAATCAAAAGGGGTTTATTCTGGCAAGACGAAGCACAAAGACACGTAACATCGATGACGGACACCCAGCTAAGGAAGACGTGGACTAATATACATGAAACGAGCCAAAATAACAGGGAACAGCTGGGTACAATCGGGGAAGCACACGTGGATAATGAGGGGGCGTGGCACACATGAGGATCGAACGAGCAGGTCATGACGCTTGGTCTTATTTTAAAGTTTATAAATAATATTTTATTGGAAATACAGTACCAGAAACTTATTTTAAATGGAAATTCACCTCAACAGCTGACATCTTCTTCCCCATGAAAGAAAAATAACATAGTCTTAAAATTGTTTTTTCTAGTTTTAAAAAAAAGATTCACTTCAACTTATTTGTGTAATCGCTGTAAATAACTATAAAATGAGACGAAAATACTTGAATGAATAAAACTAAGTGATGAATCATTCTGCACTTTGAAGGTATCTTGGATGAGTTATACACTACTGAATGAATGCTGTACATTTACATTACAATCTGCATTCAACTTTACCACCACATTGCTGGTGTGAGGCTTTCTCAGGTCTTCATAAGCGAGACATTTATTTGATGCTCCTCAAAGGCCAGTAACATATCCGTATGCATAATATTTTTCTTTAATAAACTTTCTCTAATGCTTTGCATTTCCTGGCCACACACAGATCATCTAAAAAGTCCAGCAACACTGAACCAAACAAAAAAATCAAAGAAACAGGACGTAACCCAAGCTAGTGCATTATAAATTTCTCTACATGGCTGAAAATAAATGTTTTAGACTTTCACACTTATCTTCTCGGACACATATATTTTGCTTCAATGTAGATAACATTTTGCAATGATTTTTTTTCTCTAACACTTGGTAACTTGGTAGATAATCTTGCTGTAAAAACGTCTACCAGAAACAAGAAAAAATAACTTAAAAAAAATGCAGATTGGGGGAGCTACCCCCAGATATAAACAGCAGACATTAGTTTATTGAAAATGTCCTTCTGCATGCCCAGTCCTGTCTGAAAAGCTCTTCAAAAAACTTCCCAAATTGAGCATGGCACACACCATATGTAACCAGTGTTATGGCAAATAATTTAAAAGCATGCCAATGTACAGTAGTTTACATTTTTATGTTTCTGCTGCAAATGTGTAGTCACACAGGTATGGTCTGTTCCTTTATATTAGTTATTGAACAATTATAGTGAATATTTATATGTGAATACAATGCCTCACTTTGAAATTTACTTTCATATCTTGCAAGCACCATCTTTTCTCTACCTAATCTTCAAAAGATAAATATTGCCAGCACATTATCAAGAATGTCTTCTATTATTATATATTTCAGGTGTAAATGTCAGATTTGACCAGAAATCGTGTGTTTTTTTTAATCATTTTAAACACATTTTTTTCTCCTGTTTTGGGTAAAACTGACACTCTCCAAAGTAGTTCATCACACCATAAATGTATTTCCAGATCCAGAACATGAAGCTCCCCCATGCCCATTTTGTACAATAGAAAAAGCAGTTACATGTATTAATATGTCATATGGGCTATTAACTCATTCACTTTGGGCTTTGCTGTACGGTAGTAGTTCACAGGATGCTCAGATTTTCTAACATTGCTTTGCAAAATAAAGGCAGGAAATACAGTCATTAAATTAAAAAAAATGAATGAATTATTGTTTTAAGCATGTTTATGCAACACATTTTTCATAGTTCGAATCTCTGTAACATGCTATCTCTTGGTTTTGATTGGAAAAGGAAAAAGAAATTCTATGAGTTCAATGGTATGATATGTCTGGAGAGTGAACAGAGTGTTAGGTTGTAAAATGCACTGTTCTGCCTCCCCTAAAATGGTTACATGGCTGGATTTGTAACTTTCCCAGGGCAAAGAGCCCAGTGGGTCACAATCAGACAGGTCCTGGGAAGAATCCAACCGACGGTGTTCTGTTACTGTGCTGGTTCCAGCAGCACCTGAATCACACAGCTGTGATTCTCCTGGGTCTGGCTCTTCTCTACTTTACAAGGAGACACCAGAAAAAAGTCACGCCTCCAGTGACAGGGGGCCTGGGGACATTTTTGCTCGAATTTATAATTTGGAACAAGCTTGGGCCTGTAGTTCAGTTTCATTAAACAATAAACCATTTGGTGTTAGTGGCTAAAATCCTACACATAGTTATTTTTGACTACAAAATGAAAGAGAGAATTCATTTTTCTTTCTTTTGCTTTTTTAGGAAGATCAGAGCCTTATGTTACCTTATGTTACATACCCACTCATTAAAAAAGTCTGCCAAACTGGAGTAATTTCAGTTACAATGATTTGTGGCCAAAGATGCATGTTTACCCTAGATGAAATATTGGTCCATTATAGGGGACACGTTTGATATCATCAAACTATGCACTGGGGAAAATAATTATTTGATCCCCTGCATAATTTGTAAGTTTGCCCACTTACAAAGAAATGAATGGTTTGTAACTTTTTTTGGTGGGTTTATTTTATTGTAGAGAGGCAGAATATCAACCGAAACTCCAGAAAAAAACACATTACATAAAAGTTATAAATTGATTATCATATCATTGAGTGAAATAAGCATGACTTTGTACTTGGTGGCAAACCCTTGTTGGCAAGCACAGTGGTAAGATGTTTCTTGTAGCTGGTCACCAGGTTTGCACACATCTCAGGAGGGATTTTGGCCCACTCCTCTACAGAAACTCTCCAAATCCTTTAGGTTTCTTGGCTGCTGCTTGGCAACTTGAAGTTTCATCTTGAGGCCTGGAGACTGGCTAGACCACTCCATGACCTTACTGTGCTTCTTCTTTAGCCCCTTTTTTGTTGCCTTGGGGGTATGTTTTGAGTCATTGTCATGCCGGAAAACCCATCCATGACCCATCTTCAGTGTTTTGGCTGAGGGAAGGAGGTTTGCATCCAAGATTTTATGGTACATGGCCCCATATGTTGGCCCCTCAATGCGGTGAAGTCATCCTGTACCCTTAGCAGAAAAACAGCCGCAAAGCATAATGTTTCCACCTCTGTGCTTGACTGTGGGGATGGTGCTCTTCAAGTCATACTCAAAAGTCATACTTTTTCTTTTCCTCCAAACACAATGAGTCAAGTTGAAGCCAATAAGCTCAATTTTGGTCTCATCTGATGACAGCAATTTCTCCGAATTCTTTACATCAGGGGTCACCAACATGATGCCCGTGGGCACCAGGATGCCCCCAAGGACCACATGAGTCGGCCGCGGACCTGTTCTAAAAATAGCACAACTCACCAGTGAGCAGTGTCTAAAATGTAATTTTATCCTGTTGCTATTATTCTTTAATCACATTTGCATTTATATAGATTTGAAAATAACAATATCTAAAAAAAGCATTTAAAACATGTTTATAATACATGAAATTTGTAAGCAAATTTGTTATTTAAGAAGAGTGTATCAAACTGGTGGCCCTTCGTATGGCTCACTGCCCCTGAAGTAGCTCTCATTTTTAAAGGGTTGGTGACCCCTGCTTTAGGTATTAACTGGCAAACTTGAGATGAGCTTATACATGTGCCTTCTTGAGCAGGGTGACCATGCAGGTACGGCAAGATTTCAATCCATTATGGCGTAGAATGTTAACGATGGTGTTCTTGGTGACTGTGGTCTGAACTGCCTTCAGATCATTAACAAGCCTCTCCCATGTAGTTGTGGTCTGATGTCTCACCGTTCTCATGATAATGCTCACCCTATGAGGCATGATCTTGCATAGAGCTCCAGACCGAGGCTGATTGATTGTCACTTCTTCCATTTCTGAGTTATCACTTTCTCACCAAGCTTCTTGGTGATGGTTTGTAGCCCATTCCAGCCTTGTGGTCTGTCTTGTCCCTGATGTCCCTTGACAGCTCTTTGGTCGGTCTTGCCCATAGTGGTGGAGAGGTTGGAATGGAAGAAATTTACTCTGTGGACAGGTGTACTTTATACACATAACAACTAGAGATCAGGAGCATCGTGATTGACGGATTGATTGATTAATTGTGATCTGTGTGCCAGATCTCCAAATGGAGGGAGCCAGAATTCTGTCTGATTTATAGGGGTTTAAATCCTTGTTTCACTCAGTCAAATGCTAATCAATTTCTAACTTATGCAATGTATTTTTCTGGATTTTGAGTTGATATTCTGTCTCTCTCCATTAAAATAAACCTACAAAAAAATTACAAACCGTTCATTTCTTTGTAAGTGGACAAACTTCTAAATTCAGCAGGGGATCAGATAATTATTTCCCCCACTGTAAGGGAAATTTAGAACAATTTAAATGTAGCATCCAAATGTGTCAAATGAACCTCGATTACATCATCGACCAATTTTATTACTGCTGCGGTTTTGTCTGAGCAGAACTCTTTAATGGGAGTAAGTTTTGGCAGGATGTAGCAGATCAGTGGGGAAATTTTTACTGTGCCCTGAAGCTCAGAAAACTCTGAAAAGCCTCACCCTATGCTAAATTTCCCCTTGGTGTGTAAAAAGTAGTTTTTTTTTTTTGGCAGAATTCAAATGACTCTCAATATTACTCTAGATCTAGAAAAAAGGGCACACCATACTATTCAGCCAGTAAATGGTAAACTGTCTCATGTCCTCTGCTTTCCACATAAACTAAATGGATGAATGCAAAGAACGCTATTCCTTCATTAAGTATGAGTCACCTTTATTGTGCAAATTTGGACGCCACCTTATGTTGGTGTCTTTCAATACTCTGGACTATCGTTAATCTAATATTTACTCTTCCAAACCAGGTACCATTCACTGCTTCTTGATAAAACAAACAGCGTTTAGAGGCATGTTGCTATGGCGACACATGTGTGATCATGCTCTTGACACGTTGAACAAGGGTTCAGCTTTACTGGTGTAAGTCCTAGGTCTATTTTGTTTTTCCCGGGAAAGTTAACACTCAAATATCTGGATACATAAACTGGTAAAATGCTTTGCTAGTATATTTAGCTGAGAAACAATAAAAATAAGTTTTAAAACATCAGTATTCAAGGAGGAAGATCTCAGCGTCTGTCTTTGCAAGTTTATTGTAAAGCTGTAATGCTTTTTGTGCCAGTCCAGCACTAATTTCACAAACTGTCACAAATGAGTGAATAAATATTTTATTACATAACTGTACTGGCAACCATTTTCTTTTTGATAAGCAAAAACTTTGAGAAGTTTGAACAAAAACAAAGAATGTGCTCAAATGTCCTTTAGTCTGGCAGGTCGCTGATAAATTATTAAGTGGTTAGCTGTAATAAATTTTAACATGCATGGAATTCTGCAAAGATTATACATAAGACTCTCTAGGAAGTGCAAAATACATATACTTATCTAGAAGCTATTTTTGAAATTAATTTTAAGATTCATAATAATGCAATATATTTTTAAAAGTTTCTAATAGCAAGTTGACCTTACATTTAGAGGCAATTAGCTACATGCTGACATTTATCATGCAGGCTAGTAATGGATAAATGTCGAGGGGGGGGGGTAGAAAATTCAGCAGTAGATTTTAACGTGAGTGAGTTGAGGCACAATCGCCGAGTTCCAGGTGCCAAGCAATACTTGACGGTGGGGGACTTAGACTTAACAGTGACCTGGCGTAAACACTTTAACCATTATTGTTTGTCAGGGTAATGGTTGGAATATGGGTTTGGTGGTCGTCCCAATTCTTGCGGGGTAGAGTGGCAAGTGAATCGGCTCACCACTGCTGCAGTCCCAGTCTAGGTAAGACAATGGAATTAGTTTCTCTTTGGTCAGTAAATGCACGCAGACCGTGATACCAGCCATCTGTTTGCTCCCCCTTGTTAAAACGGCTTGACTGGTGCTTTTTTGTGTTTTTTTCTTTTTCTTTAAAGCTCCCCAAATAAAGTTCTTGTTCCTTCCTTCCACTGCTGCGTCACATGGTTCTTTATCCTCTTCACCTGACCCCAATCTTACACCTACCCTTCCGACTTCCTAGGATAAACCCTGGCTTACCATAGTCGTTGTTCGATATTAAATAGCTCGCTGTAAGTGGGTGTATGGATGTATCAAATGGCGATTAACATTATAGAAATATTCATAACTACGGTGCTCAGGTCCAGTTGACTCATGCAAAGTCAACATGAAAGCGAGAAATGAATCAGTGGCGGTTCCCAAGCATGGAAAGCAGGTGTTGTTTAATGAGATGATATTTAGAGAGTTTGGCCCACTGTTTGTAACTGAGATTTATCCAGCTGGAACTCCGAAGCACCATATAGGATCGTGTCTGTGCTCCTGCTGCCTGCTGGAGCATTAACATCTGTTACAGCACTGTCTTTATGAGCCCTGCATATACTTCAAATTCAGTTGTCTTTTCCGACTCAGTGGAACAATTCGAAATAGTTTAGTATTTGGGCAATTTAAGAAAAAAAAGCTAAGGAATGATTATGGGGCTCTGGCTTCTCTTCACGAGTGTGCATAATTGTGCAGAAACCCAGAGCTATTGAGTGAGCCACTAAATGATTCATATCCAATTAACAGAGATGAATATTACACTAACCCGCTTTCTCTTGAATTTATTCACTGCCAGTTCTGTCCAGTGTTTGACAAACTAGGACGTCCCCTGCACATGCCAAGAAGTGTTTACGCAGTGGGTGTGTGCTCCCCTACAAATAAGCGATGATTTTTCATACTGAAAATGACATGTCATGGAGACCTAATTAAAACAAACATGGCCTGATTGAAAAGCAGAGTATATCATAGCACAGCTAGCCCACATGCATAGGCGGTCTTTGATAACTTATAATAGTATTCTACAGTATATTTGGTGTGGGGGGGTGGAGTCTAAAATGAACCAAATAATGCAGAATTAAGGATATATTTTGTTAGGCATGCAAGGTAATCAAACAGGAAATGTATAGAATATAAAAAAAACCTTCCTAGTTAACGTGACACAAACAGGGAGATAATCATGGTCAGCTGTGTGGAGTATTTCCAAATGATCAAGTCTGACACACCAGTAAATATAAAGTTTAGTTGGGCACTTGTCAGCAGACAGGTTCTAAAGCCATCTAGTGGCATAATAAAGAGAATATCTGAAAAGTATGGGGGGGGGGGGGGATTAATGTTTGAGTTCGGGGGGTTCTACCAAACCAGTCAAAACTATATTTTCCTAGTAGGGAAAATTTGGGGTTGTAGCGAATTTTCTCAAAGGAACCATCCTGCCAAAATCTCTCAGACAGCAGGGCATGGAATTGGCCAGGAAGTGAGAAGGGATCCTCCAAAACACAGGTGGTGACATGCAGGCGTCAGCTGCCATGCTGGGGTTTGTAGCCACGATTTGCATTAAGGTTCACATGGACACATCGAAGGCTCTCTGGAAGGGAAATGCTGCTCCCCCAATAGAGCATGAAAGCATCAAAAAGCATCTTCGTGACTGTTGTGTGCCCCAAGGAGAGATGATCCCAGTGGTGGAACATGTTGACTGATTGAGGCTAAATCATGTAACAATAGAAAGAACTTTGAGCAGCAACGATATTGTCCTAATTTAAGGATTAGTCTATCAAGACCTTCATGACACCAATATAGGAATTGTGGATTCTGCTCTGTACCTGAGAGTTTGACAGAATGTCAAGTCATCAGTATATATGAGTTGAAATGATGTTACTGTAGGTTGCATAGCAAGGTGAAGATCCAAAAAGTTACCAGCATATCTGTGTCAATTCAAGCTTTGGGCAGCACCCCCCAACCCCCACACACATCAATCCTGCCTGACAGAAATGCCGAAAGCTTGAAGTTCAGTCAGAAAAACAAAACAAAATATCCTTCATAAATTCTGCTGTGCACAGAGAAATACCTCCATCGTGCTGTACAGAAGTTTTTGTGTTACTTGATCACAACCATAGTAATGAATAGTCGCTCCTCTGGTTTTTTCTCTACTTGCTTGGTAGCATTAGCATTATGTTTTTTTCTCTACTTGCTTGGTAGCATTAGCATTGTGTTTTTTCTCTACTTGCTTGGTAGCATTAGCATTATGTTTTTTCTCTACTTGCTTGGTAGCATTAGCATTATGTTTTATCCCCCTGCACAGTTTGTATATATTGGAACTGAACTGCTAAAGCACTAAAGATTCAGCAATTCCCATACTGTTCTGGTGCATTGGGGCTGGTTGCAAAATCTCCTGGCAAGAAGGGAAACAACAGGATTCTTGGAGTGGGTATCCAAAAAGGGCATGGCCGCTGGCACCGGGTAGACACTGCGGCCCAACTTTGGGCACAGCAGGGTTTAGATGTGGGACACCATGCAAGCGAACCTGTAATCTGAGCCCAAACAGCACAGATCAGAGTATAAATAAAAGCCAGTGTGGTGGTAATGAAAAAAATCATCATCGCCCCCTCTCCCCCTCCAAAGACACCTCTTTGAGTGAGTGCGTTTAAAACCAAATATATTGAAATGCGAGCAATAGGTTTTCAGTGGAAAGACACACGCAGTATATATTACTCCGAGCATGAGCATTTACATCACCTTCAGGATCCGATCCCCGCTTTCATGTTATGTACGATGCTGAGACACCATTATGTTTTATTATCTGTAGAGAAATACGTTAACTTTGCTTCTGACCCTTTCAACAGTTTCACTTTAAACTTGTGAAGCCAGAACAGATGAACCTGAAGCTGAAAATGCTTCACTCATCCCAGTGACTGCTGAGCGGTTATAAGGCTTGACTTCATTCATGAGGCTCTCTCTCCCCAGTATGAGTAAAGCCTCAGTCTGAGCACTGTAGCCTTACTGGATAATGCTGCATGCGCTCTAATCCGGTGCCGTATCTGTCGATCTGGAGTGGATTTTCTCTGGGTCACCGTTTTAATAGCAAATTTAGCAACAGGTTATGAACTATAAACTGACCTACAAAGGTGAGAGCAGGGTAGAATGGTGAGATTTCAGCTTTCGTTGCCTTGGGCCAATTTTTCCGAGTAAATCTTGAGTTCATGAGATATCGGTCAGTTTTAAATCAAGAGGGGTGAATATACAACGTGATCAATGGTCAGTTGATTGTGGGACTTAAATTTTGATTTTCTTCATTGTTTATTAGAGGAGAAACCAATATGTAGTCTGATTAATCAGATGATCCTGATTATTATAAAATGCTTAAAAATCGTTGTTTTTTTGCTGGCTGATCAATCAGTCGACCTCTGTTCTTTATTGTAGATAATCATAATATGGATTATGATTTGCAATCATGTCAGGGTATGAATCACCCCATCCTGTCTGTATTTGATATCTTTACTCTCCACACTTATAATGAGTTTCTCAGTGATTAGCACTGTTTCACTGCTTCTGTGACCATGACTTACAATATTGCCTCCACTGTAGTCATTTTTACGTCGAGGTTCCTTCACATCATATGAACCCTCATCTGCTCACTTATTTGCTGGGTTTTCTTACTTTTCAGTTTTACTGATCTGGGCTGGAATATTGCCATCCATTTAAAATATCTCTGTGTGGCAGAGATGACTGACTAGGGCATCAGATAATGTTCTTTACATTAGTTTCCATGTTAAATGCCATTTCAATCCTCAACCTAATCACCGTGCAGAACCCTACTATACTTATGAACGCATGGTAAATTTATGCTGAACTTGTCAGCCTATGTTAGTTCAAGGCTGTATTCTCCATAAAATGCTGATACTCCAATGACCCTCCAATCACGGTGAGGACACATTGAGCTGGCGAATGCCTGGGGCCTGTGAGGAATGTGTGCAGAAAGTGAAGTCCAATGAATATGCTCCATCTGGGTCACATGTGACTACCTCTCTCTGACTGAGAAATTCTCTGTAAAAAGCGACATCCAAGTTTAGCAGAAGATGCTGTATGTACGATGAGCAATGCTGTAAGTGTGAACAGATCTGGGTGCTCTGTGCTGAATTTGTTAACAGATTTGAGTTTCAGAATGCGCTGTGGAAACTGTAAGTTCTGACACTTCTGAAGCTAAATACTAAATTAGTGTTCATATGGAGATTCCCGGGGGGAGGGGTTAGGTAATTTTTTTTTTAAGTTTTCCTTTCAGTCGACCTCGATAATTATCACAATGAAACTCAAATTATTTTATCTTAACTTTAAGGCTCCATTTATGTTTCAACTTCCCTTAGAATTGCCCCAAGACAGTACATTAGAACATGAAAATGATGACATATTGAGAGTACTGCAAACTGAAATCTAATTTTAATAAATAAATCATATATCAATAACCTTTTTTTGGTTGTAGGGCGTAATACTAGAAATTGCAGACAGTTTAATTTGTTTCTGGGTCTTTTTTCTGACTGCCTCTTACAGTCACAGCACTGATGTTTTTTTTACTTTGTTTATCACAAAGATGTTCTGGCTCCTGAGCTGTCGCTTTCATCACCGACACCTGAAGTTTCCTGTGAGGGAGCGCTTCTCTCTTCCATGATATTACCAAAACAGTAACATGTGGCTACGCTAACTCAACCGACCTTGCATCGTTGGGCACAAATTGTCCAATCCTAACAGACTACCATACGATTGGTTGGAATTGTGTTCATTTCTGTGATGTGATAGGCTGATGCATGCTATCAAACAATGTTCCTTATTGACAATTCACCTAAGTTTCTCATTTTCTTATCATCACTGATTAAAGCCTAGTACAAAATCATTTGCGGCAAATCCATGGTTGAGGCTTTGATCTTCATTATTTTGACTGCATGTATTTTACATAAATGTCTGATTACACAACATAACACAACTATACTTTGTGCATTACTATTATTATTATTATTATTATTATTATTAATAATAATAATAAACTAGTGCTGTTACCTTTGAATTTCAGCAAAAAGGTTCCTGGCTCCGCAGATTTCAAATGTTTCATCTTGAAGTGAGATCATTTGTCTTGTAAAATTTTACAGTGCCTTGTACCTTTGCAGGTGAAATATAATTACATTCGAAGAGTGTCTACATCAAAGTTGATTGCCTTCAAAGCCCAGCATCGGGCCTATCAGAGCAAGAGCATCGGATGACACATAAGCAGAATCCGGAACTCCGAAGCTTTGGCATTTATGAACGAGCTCCCAAGGTCTGCGGGGGAAATGAAATAATAATGGCAGCACGAGTTTCCACTCTGCACTTTCTTCATTAAGCTGTTTCACACGCCGGTATAAATTTACATAGTTAATCAACCCCCTCCAGCAAATATTTCCTCATTAGAAAGGCTGTTATTACACTTTATTAAGTTGAAAATCAAGGTTTTTGAGTGATACAGCGTGCGCGAAAATGCAGGGGAAAAAAA
>JAODLC010000015.1:18745144-18766271 GCA_026781145.1 Hippopotamyrus pictus | reverse complement strand
CAGGGAAACATCAAATCATAATCGGGCCAATTAAAATACAGTGTAGTAGGGCCGACTACACCATATCAGACACGGCCTATTCAAGAGATACAGTGCTTCAGCCGACCTGGACATCAGCCGATAGTGCCAACATTCAGCCCAAATCGGGCCGACTGTGCTTGCTATCTGGGGAGTTCCTGAAGATGCCCAGACGATCTAGGGGATTTGTGGTGCAAAGACTCAAAAGCTCAGTTTTTACATTGAATATCAGTTAGAAGGTAAATGTGCCACATACACTAGCCTGAGTAAATAAACAAATGACGTTATCACTAATTATATGTGCTGCTATAAAAACTAACTGGACAGCATTAGCGGCTTAAATATCTTTTCATTAATGCTGCATTCATTCTCCCGCAAAGCTGAAGGTAATGTATTCTGTATTTTAATCTCTGTGAACATAATATTATAAAGAGGAAACCAGGTTACTGAAAACAGTAATTTATGTTGCTTAAAAAATGAGATTTACAGCTATATGAATCCAGTTAGAAACCCAGAAGCATTACATACCAACTTACACAATCAATTGCATCAGTTTGTCTGATTGCCCTACTATGATCTGAATTGTTAATTTGTAAATTGCATTCCCGGTGGCTTCTTAATAACCCTATTAACAGATATTAATATTAATGCTATTTTCAGCTTGCTAAACCGAGGTTTTCCCTTGCATGTGTTTAATTAAAAATGGACCAAGGCTAGGAACGAGAATTCGTCCAGAAATCTATATCTGCCGTGAATGTCTTTGCAAATATGTGCGTTCCACATCTGGTATACATATTTATATTTTATATCTTTCCGCACTGTGTCACAGAGGGAGTGTCAGGAATGCCGGACATCACGTTTTTGTTGGTGTGGATTTTACAGAGCCGTCTTTCACCCGTATGCTAATGTCGCCCTCGATGCTGGGGCAGGCGGAATAGGCTTATAGCACCTGAAAGGATCTGAAGTGACAGTAACTGCTACAGAAAATGCTCCATTTTAGACCAGAGAGGCGTGTAAGGCAGAAGAGTTGCACAGCCACAGGCTTTTGTCTTCCTTTATCGGAAACCATATCATTTAATGAGGAGAATGCGTTCGCCATCGCTGTCAGAATCGTTCCATTAACGTATGTAAATATGCCGTCAGTGGGACGATTAAATGAATATCGGCTGCAATTAGCCACGTTTGTGATACACTCACAAGAGTTATCTGGCTACATAGTCACTCACAGTATATTGGAAATGAACACTTCATTATACTTCTAATGTCGATCTAAATCGTAATCGGGATTGTAGTAAAGTGCATATAATGATCACTCCTAAACGGCCGTTATACGCATTATGGGGCTTTTAGGATGTCCCAGGGCTTTTAGGATGCCCCCATGGAGCCCGCTGCAGACGGCAAAGGGTGTAGAAGGCAGGGGACACCTTGGACTGCAAGCCAGTCTAAAGCAGCACACAATTATACATTTTATGGGCAGTTTATAGACACAAAGTACTACCTGCATGTCTTTGGACTATGAAAGGAACAGGAACAATAAAATGTAGGAATTTTGTACATATGCAAATATTTTCAAAGCACCATGCAATGACATTGTGATCTATAACGTCATTAGGTTATTTAATGCTATTCACACCAGTGTTGAGTCATACAGTAATAAAATTAGCAGTGAAAAATGTTTTTTTTTGGTTTCATTTTGGTGAACTCTGAGCATGCAAAGCTACATGCCGCCTGCTTCATTATCATGTTGCGGCTATGCTAATCCTTCACCAAAGTCACCTAAAGTTTTGCAAGGTCATGCAAACAGAATAACTTACTAGTGTAATTATTGTTATATCCCTCCTCAAGGGTAAAACAGCAGGACCCTGCCTCATACTTCACACAGCGTTTCCTGGGTTTGTATACTTGCTGTCCCAAAACAAGGACCAAATGCAGTATGTTTTATATAAAAGCTTCACATTACTGCAGGTTCACAAACCCCTGGTCATTACTGCTGCTAAGCTGTAAAATATGGAAATAATAATACAGACAGTTGTGTAAAAATGATTAAACTTGTAAGAGCTTCTAAAACAGGACTGTATATAATAGTAATGTGACGCCAGGTAACATCTGACATATCAGCCACGTGACATCACAGAAATGCATTCGTTTGATGTTAAGCTATTCAATTAGCAACTTTGTCTTTAAAAGATGTCAGAAGACATACAAAGGTAAGTTGTAGTTTTTGTGGTGGGTGGGTAGAAAGATTATTTGGACTATATTATTATTACAGTATTTGGACTATATTCTTTGACCCATGACTAAATTATGTAGACATATAGTGTCTTTTAAATGTTAATTACAGAGAAGGATCTGAACGCTTGTGTGCCAAACCCCATGCCAGTTCAGTGGACACTGCCCCAGTTCACACTGGCTGCCACCCTTACTTACGATGATGAATGAAGCAGCTTTAAGCAGCATTACCATCTTTCATTTGTTAGGGACATGCTCTTATCTAGGGGAACTAACCTTAAAGCTCTGCATAATCAGGTAACACGTTACATTAAGTGCACCTTCATAATGCATTCATAATGCATTCATAGAACATTCATAAGCAGCATATAAGTACATCTTAACATCCTAACATCCCTTAACAGCTTTAATATACATTAATAACAAACATTACATGATTATACAATTATGATGTTTGTTATTAATGTGTAAGGGATGTTAAGGTATACATACACTATTTTTTATGAATACTTAATGAATACATTATGAAGGTGCACTGAACGTTTTATGAATGCAATATAAAAAGCATTATGAAGCTGCAATTAATGCAAAGCATTACCCATAATCAGTAGTATCACACTGCATTTCTCCAGGGATTTAGCTTATAGTCCATTAGACAGTTATTTGTTCACTATACTACCTGCCATCACTATAAGGAATATACTTTTCTGCAAGTTTGCAAAAGTTTATCCTTCACTTACACTGGAGTCTTCACTGACTTTTGAGGACACTGAACTGATGTCATTCCTTGGATTAAAAGATTTCAGTTAGGTCAGACCACATGGTATTAACAGGCTAGATGTAGCTGTGATCTGTAACTTTACTTAAAGCTGACATTTATGGTGCATTATAGATAGCTTCCTAATGCATTATAATGGTGTAAGAATTTATAAAGCATTACAACATATTTTATTGAAAGTCATTAGGCATTGTAGTGTTGATTATGATACTTCATAAGCTCCAGGGAAACTCTCATCTATAATGCACTGTAGGTATACCGTCATAATGCATTATAATGGTTGGTATTAGAATCAATGATGCTTTATACTGCATTATGAAATATCTATAGTGAATTGTAGATGACAGCTTCATAAACCATTCATAATGCATAATAAACATGGGTATAATGTGTTATACCTTTTATAAATATTATACCCATGTTTATAATGCTTTATGAATGCATTATAAAGTGTAATGAATGTGTTTATAGATTCTTATAGACATGGCATTCATAGAGTGTGTTACCGTTAGTTTTGGTTTCTTGTTATGATTAATGTTAAAATGGGAGCAACTGGCAGTGTTTAACTATGCACAATTTAATATCTTAGTTCTGACACTAAAGTTTATAGACACTGCACTCTATGCCTCTTGGGCAATTTATCGAATGCTTTCATTTTTCTATAGGTTAAGTGCAATTGTATGTTCAGAGACTCCACTGTGTTTTATGCTGCCTCACTATAGATGCACCTATGTACTGCCACAGTACTTGGAAGGCCCGAAACCAAGTCTTTCTCTGCAACATCACTAGCTCCTTGTCTACTGTATCATAGCAGGAGTGATTCATTTCCACAGCCTGCTTTTCACTGAACCTGGCATACAGCTCTAGAGATATGAACTGATTCCAAGTGAGCCTTGTGTAGCCCATAACTCTGAATCAAGTGTTACCCTAAACGACTACGGCCTAATTTACAGTCGTCTTGTAAAGTCTCATGTTCCTGACTTATAGGTTGGAACTAACATGCTGTAACTCAACAAGACGTATCCAATGCAGAACTCCACCTTTCACTAGCATAAAAATAGAGTTTAAAATGCTGAAAGTGTATTTTTTGATGCTTGCAACTAGAAGATTTCATGCTCCACATCATCCAAATAAGTGAGTCCACTTCCCAGTTCTAAAATAGAGTTACGCCTGAGGGATCAAGATGAGTTTTAACATTTATATTTCTACATGTCTCACCTACTTTTCTGAAACACTCAATTTCAGTTTAGACTTTATTACAAAATTGTAAAATTTTTGCAAAACATACTTTCTCATCCAGTCAATATCTTATCTGTCCAGTACATCTATTGAGAATAATCTAATCTGGTGTTTGCTGTACCCAGTCCTGGGGGTCCCACAAACGATCAATGTTTGTGCTCCCGGCCACCTCCTGGTAGGAGCAAAAAACGTGGATTGTCTGCAGGCCCCCAAGGACCGGATTGGGAAACAGTAATCTAATGTAATCAATCAATCAATCAATCTATCTATCTATCTATCTATCTATCTATCTATCTATCTATCTATCTATCAATCTATCAATCTATCTATCTATCTATCTATCTATCTATCTATCTATCTATCTATCTATCTATCTATCTATCTATCCAGAATAAGCAGCTGTGTACAGTTGTTCAAGTACTGGCCAGAAAGGAACACTCAGTTCTCAGCCTTGCATTTGGAAGAGATGCAGCTGTCATCTCTGTTATGACACTGCTGAAAAGATCTTTATTCTCCAGTATGGATGGCAGTTTTGACATAACCTTTCTCTCCACAACTGCCTGAGCCTAACTGCAGAGGTGGCCCTCTTAATCTGCCTGTTTAGCACTGCAGAGGTGGCCCTCTTAATCTGCCTGTTTAGCACTGCAGAGGTGGCCCTCTTAATGTACCTGTTTAGCACTGCAGAGGTGGCCCTCTTAATCTGCCTGTTTAGCACTGCAGAGGTGGCCCTCTTAATCTACCTGTTTAGCACTGCAGAGGTGGCCCTCTTAATCTGCCTGTTTAGCACTGCAGAGGTGGCCCTCTTAATTTACCTGTTTAGCACTGCAGAGGTGGCCCTCTTAATCTGCCTGTTTAGCACTGCAGCCTCCTTTTTCTTAGTGTTACACTCCCAACAGACAGCGGCTAAGAGCAAGATACTGGCAATAGTGGACTGATAAATTATATTTAACTGTTTGCTTCACACAGAAGGACTTCCCATGAAGAAATATCTGCTTTGTCTTTTCCTGTGGAATGTGTTGTCACTCCAGTGCAGTCTGTTGTCGACTCCGGACCTAATCTTCCCACTTCAGTACTCTAGAGTTGGGCATCTGTTCATTGGAGACTGCTGCTGTTGGCTACCACGTGGAAAGGATCAATCTGTAAAATGCTGTGATTGTGATTGTAAAGGGGTGGAACATTTCTGGTAAATTTCCAAGATTTGAATTTTTTTTTTTTTCATGGCGCCAACTTGTGGTGCGGAGATGTACAGACTGTCTGTAAGTACTGTTCACCAGATGTGGACTATTTACTGCTGAAATGTCGCCCCTACTATCTACCGAGGGAATTCTACGCTGTTTTTGGCCCTGTTTACATCCTGCCGCAAACTAACTCCACAGCAGCGCTCGGCAAACTGCACGACGTTATCAGCGCGTTAGAGACGACTCATCCAGATGCTGTTTTCATTGTCGCTGGCGACTTTATCCAGTGCAACTTATGGACTGTACATGAGGAAGAGGAGGAGACCTCATCAGCCACTGTTCGTCCAGGGGCTTGAAGTGGAGAGGGTGAGCAGCTTTAAGCACCTGGGCGTCGACATCAGTGAGGACCTCCCCTGGTCACTGAACACCACACAGCCGGTCAAGAAGGTTCAACAGCGGCTGTACTTCCTGAGGAGGCTGAGGAAGTTCGGTATGTCAGCCAAGATCCTCAGCAACTTCCACAGCTGCATTGTGAAGAGCACGTTGACCAGCTGCATCACCACGTGGTACGGCAGCGCTACAGCTATGGACTGCAAACGCCTGCAGAGAGTGGTGAAGACTGTGGAGAAGATCATCAGGACTCCGCTGCCCTCTTTGCAGAGCATCTACCACCGCAGAGTCCAGAGGAGAGCTGCCTCCCTCCTCAAAGACCCCACACCCCCCCAACACGGACTGTTCACACTCCTGTCCTCAGGACGGAGGTACAGAAGGAAAGTGAAATATAGAACCTCCTGACTCAACAACTCCTTCTTCCCCACTGCCATCAGACTCCTTAACAGCCGACAGGAGTATGATTAACCTTTGTCCAATGTTAGCTTTCTGTTCCTATCGCTTATAGTCGGTGCCAACCCGTGTCTTAAATCAGCCATAAAACCCTCAAAACAATTATTTATCATCCAATTTGTTTCTTACCTCCCAGTTACCTTGTTAGGCTTCCTTATCCATGAAAAGATTGGTTTTAATATTTTTGGTGGGGCTTTCTGGACCTTTCTTTTGACAGCATACCTCTCGTTATCAATAAAAAAATAATGGTAAAATACTGTAAACCTCAAGAGAGTTATATAAATAAACTGAATTGGTCTTATCTTGCCTTACATGTGTGTGCATGCCTTGCCTTGATTTTGTTTTAATTTATTTAGTTTAAATAGAGATTCCTGACAAAGTGAAAAACCTTGATGCAGTACACAAATTTAAGTGGTGCTTTTACGCATTTTAAACTTAAAAAGGGGTCGGTGCCGACCCCAACACCAGAGCAGGTATAATCTTGACCAGAGAATTTATAATTTAGTGAAATTTCTTTCTTTTTTTGTTTAAATAGAGGTTCCTGACAAAGACAAAAAACCTTGATGCAGTACACAAATTTATGTGGTTCTTTTATGCATTTTAAACTTACAAAGGGGTCAGTACCGACCCCAACACGCTAGCAAGGTTAAACATGCATAGAATACGTACATTAGCCTAGAGTCGGGCAACATCATTAACACAAAACCTATTTTCTAGTAAAGTGTTGAATATCTCATGTAATTTATTGAATAATCATAACATCGCAAAGTCAAAATATCATAACATGGGCCCTCGTAACCCAGGGAGTGTCTGTATTTGATCTGAAATACAATGTAAACTTTAAGTTGCTGATGTCTGTATAACATTATTAAATGCATAATCTAGTTTGAGCCATTTAGGAGTAAATGTTTGGATATGTAGTCCCACAGTACTTGCACTGGTGCGGAACACCTTCCGTGGCAAACATAAAACACGTTGCGTGTTGTTATTAAGTCAGCTTTCGATGCTGACTCAGTGTTGGAGGGTTCTATAGCCCACGTTCACTCTGACCTCATTGGTTTGGGATGGCACTTGATGCGTTGGACCCTCCACGTGAACATGCAAATGAAGTGGAAGTGGATAGGATGCAGCTATACAGTAGGAGTTTGTTTGAAAAAGGCCCCCAGTACTTCACAAAAAATTCACTGAAATCAGGTGCTTATACTGTGCTATTTGAGTTAGTTGATAAGTTACTGGTTTGCCTGAGTATTTAGTGGAGACGTAGCAGGCACTGACTGGGTGTGGTTGATGTGATGCTTGGCTAGGTGCTAGTGTGACTCGTATACCAGGATGCTCTGCTGCTCTGCTTTTGTTTGCATCAAGGATGGTGCTTTAAATGTTCAGTTTGCTTTTATTTTCATTCTTAAAATGCCTGGAAATGGCAGCATTCAAACACAATTCCCAAGGACTTTGTCAGTTTTTCATGCACAAACATTGAAATTTATTCAGGACCAGACATCAACGATAGGCAAATTTTGCAATTGTACTAGGATCACACAATTGTATGAAATACGTCTGATTATGTAACTTGTGATTACATAATATAACATGTATTTTTGTAAAAATAAATACTAGTCTGTATCAGTAATGAGAGGGGAAATGTTTGAATATAACTAGTGGCATTAACTAATCCCAGCTTCAGGGATGATTTGGTAATCTTTGCATTAAACCAAATGGATCCTTCTATTTACATGAAAGCTGGATTAAACCTTTCCTTGACAAGCCTTAATTTAAACACCATCTTCCATTTGATAAAGTTTCTACATGATGTCTTGCAACACCTAAGGAGATATGGGTACTGGGGAGGGACGCTGCATGTGACATTTGTGACAGGCTACCCTGCTTCTTTAATGACCATTTGAAACTGCAGTATATGGATATGGACACCTCAAATTGATTTGGCCACCCTCATACGTCTGCCCTAATAGATAATTAGATATATGTCCCTCAAATTATATGAAACCCATTAACGACAATGCAATTTGGCTTTTGGCATAGCAATGAATAAGGAACAGAGCATAATGATCTTTCCCTACAAACCAAAGGTGGAAAGTTCAGGTGCAGAAAGTATATATCCAGACCAAGGTTTTGTTTCAACCAACCAGTTGCACATAAAGTGTCACAGTCACAGAAATCTCAGCTGGTTGGTTGAAACAAAACCTTGGTCTGGATTTGTACATTCTGAACCTGAACTGTCCAGCCCTACTACAAATGTAGATGTGGGAACTGTCCAGTGCTGATCTGGGCAGCTACATTTGGAGATGCCAGACCGTGCTTTTATTTCTTCACATCTAGATTATTGTAATGTTCTGTATTCAGGTCTGAACAAATCCCTCCTTTCTCGGCTACAGTTAGTTCAAAACACTGCTGCTCAACTTTTCACCCAGTCTGACCAGAGAGCACATATTACTCCAGTCTTGTATTCTCTGCAATGGTTGCCCGTTCTTTTTAGAGTTCATTTTAAAATCCTGATTCTCATTTATAGAGCACTGCATGGTCAAGCTCCTAAGTATATAGCTACTCTCTACTCCAACGCCGCACAGACAGCTGGTCTCTTAGGTCTAGTCAACAAGACCTTCTTGTCGTCCCCCACACACGACTTAAGACACGTGGGGATCGTGCTTTTCAGTCAGCTGCACCTAGACTCTGGAACGCTCTTCCTCTAGCTTTGCACTCTGCTGAGTCAGTTAACTCTTTTAAAATACATCTTAAGACTTCCTTGTTTAAGAAGGCCTTTGAATAGAGCTGAGTTAACGCTGCATGGGCTTTGTTCTTTAATATATTTTTCAAGTGTTTCTATTACTCATGTTTTTTCATATTGCGTTGGTATGTTTATTTTTATTGTCACATTTTTTTGTACAGCACTTTGTGACTTGTGTGTGTGAAAAGTTCTTTATAAATACATTTTACTTACTTACTTACTTACTGATCTGGGCAGCTAGTTCCCCAGTAGGCTAGAACTAACCAGAGGAAGCTGCAGAAGACCAGCTTTTGAGTCACATGACCTTTATACCCGCAGGCCGGAGGAAAGGGCCTCACTTTCGCTGAGCAGCTCAGACTGACCTGGGCACACCTCTCCCCCTTGCACCTTCGTGCCTCTGCTTTGTAAAGTAAACCTGAGCTTTGAAGCATTCCGAACACGTTCCTGACACGTAGATACTGCGTAAGCATATCCTTTATTCAAACTACCACTCGCACCTTATTTGATATACTAGTGAACAATGACAATACATGCTAAAAATGCAATTAATATTACTCTTAATGTCTTTTTCTTACATAAACCACATGAAACATCATATAAACTTTGTGAGAATTTGACTGTCGTTCATATTTTAAATAATACCTATAGGAATCCTGGCTGGCCAATCACAGATCACTCCTCCACTCCCCTTTGCCTTTCATGCTTCAGTGCAGAAAACTTCTTTATGTTTTTCTGCCCCAAAGGCTGAATTACTGTAATACAAAGCCACCCATAAACCCACGCAACCCCTAGATTCTAAAGAACAGACAACAGCAACACTTGTCTCAAGTCCGTTCCTCTCAGTTAACTTGCTCATTCTTTGCTTCTCTCCTTTGGCTTCATATTAGATGCTGCAAACTCATGTGCCTCACACAGTAAATTTTAAATGAACAAGTGCCATCAAATCTGTCAGAACTTATTATGGTTTATATTCCTACCAGATTGAAAAATATCAAAAGTTTTAAAGATATAGAGCCTGAATACATTGACATATCCATGCTCTCCTCTTCAGTGATTAATAGAATATATACCCATGATAGTTTAGTTCCCCACACTCACACAATTTGTATCATTGTGTGGTTTGGTGTGTAAATAATGAGCCATAATTTCAGTGGGCATGTTCAATGTCTGTTTACAAGCCAGAATCACCGTTGTCCTATATTTCGGAAGAATCTTTGGGTTTCAATGTACCACCTAACTTCTCATCACACAAATCCTGTAATGCTCTAATGGTACAATATAAATTATAGCTTGAGGACATAGGACATGAGTTGTTTTTGAACACTGGCTGAACTGTATTTTCCATTTAGTTAGTAACAAAAGATAAAAGGAATTTCTTAATAGCTTGTCTTCTCTAATGGGTATGCTCTCTATGGAGATCCAGTTTAGGATTTGACAAAACATAACAACAGAGATGCTCATTATCGGGCGCTATTCTTTTACTCTGTTGTTGTGTTTCCTGGACCACATTATAAGAAAAGAATCCTATGTATGCATTACTGTCTTGAGACTTGACTTTGTCAGTAGGAGAAATATTGTTTTACAATAGTTACACAGGGATGTTTCTTTACACACAAGAAGGATGGGTTGACAATGGAACCACGAACATTTTGCTATCAGGTTTATAAGAACTGGAAAATCGTGCGTTCATTCAAATACTTTCTGTAGAATCATAATGTGACGTGACACGTTTGTGTGTCTCTTCATGGCGCTACCTCACCCGCCCCCACCTCACCCCCTGTACTTCCTGAGACAGAACCTTCTATTGGATAAGCAGTGGCTGTCTACATATTTGACAGAAGGTTATTTAACAAACAGGAACTTACAAGCATTTTTCTCCAGCAGCCCTACCATATGATTTTATTAAGAGAGTGGGTACCTCAGTTTGTTGATGGGTCCACAAAAAAGCTCTTTGCAGAAAAGGAAAAGCAGACAATTCCTTTGTTCCTCCCGCTCTCAGTGCTTTTGTAAAAATACTTCCTGGACACTTGTTGAGGCTTGACAGGTAGGCTGAAGAAGGCAGTATGTGGAGAAGTTCTTTCTGAAATATAAATATGTTTTTATATAGACTCTTATGTGGGTGATCAGAGGTGATTAGTCTGCCGTGAAAGAAAATCATTTCTTCTTGTGACAAAGTATAGGAAATGAAAAATTTCTGCACATCCAGCATTTAGACATTCAAATTGAACTTCAAAGTGTTAGTCTGTGAATCTCTCAGGTTCAGACATTTTTCTTCTTACTAAAATAGGCAGGAATGTGATACTGAAGTGTACAATGCATTGTTTTTGTCAGTTTTCAAACCTTGCTTATATTTTATTTCTATGCCATTGATTGAACAAAAACCGGATTGAAGGCATTTACTTGGGGCAGCTTACAATTAACGCCCTCGTTAATGAGGCTGCCTGATAGTGAGCCCGTATTACATTGATTCTGAAAGTCCATGAAAGCAAGTTTAATCCAAGTGGCCACAGAAAACACAGACATCATGTAAGAGTGGTTTTAAAAGGCCACTTTAACTATGAGAGGCCATCGGCTTGTAAATGGGTTGTCACGTGAAGAGCTAAATATCCATTAGGCTATGACTTTGAAGCCATTCTTGTCTTAAGTGCTTGAATTGGAAATGCCTTGTATTTGCATGTATAAAAGCAGTGTAATGGCTTCATTTGAGAAAAAATTATAGAACTAAGCAACTGTGATAATTACCAAAAGAGCCATAAGTTCATTCAGATCTCTTATGACATTGTTTTCAGATTTTTTCATGGAACTTAATTGTTCTGGCACTCCAGTGTTTTCCATGGCTTGTCCTGGTTGGGGGTGGTGGCATGGCGCCTCAGCAGAAACCTCGAGAACTGGGGGCCGAAATTCAACTTTCACGTTACACTGTCATGTGTGTTTGGAGGAATGCTGTGAATGCTTATGCCACAGGTGCATCGGGGATATGGCAAACAGCAAGTGCAGGACACAGTGACACATATGAATACTGTATGTAAACAATAAATAAGTAATCGATATGGACACCCTGTTTGTGTGACATGCAGCTACGCTAACTGGCGTCTCTCATTAGCCCATAGGATATGATTGTGCATGTGCCCTGTGTTGAACTGATATCCCATCCAAGGTGTACCCCAGCCTCACTCCACCCCCCAACCAGGAAAAGTGAAAATGGGACTCCTGGTTTACTTTAGGTGATTTCTGACAATGGAGATGATGAAAAAAATGAGGGGCGAGCCTTTCACTTCGAACCGATGGTGTTGGATATTACCCACAATTCCACTGTGCCAGGTTGGACCCTCTTGTGGAAAGGTCTCACATACTGTACTCTACGTTTTCATCTCAGGTTACATCCCCTGTCCCACCGCTGCCATAAATCATAGTCAGACATGCCTAGGAGGGATCTAAGCTCATTTGAACAAGCTAGCAGAGTTTGAGAGACGTGAGGTACGAGGTTGTTTGTTCTGATTTATTGCTTCTTACCTCGCTGTTTGCACACAAATGTGCGAAAACACAAACCCCTGAATCCTCAGGAATTATAGACCAGGCAAATTAAATGATTTTTTTTTAGGTTGTGGCACTAGTGATAAGGACAACCAGATCCTCCTGCTAAATTTGGGAAAACAATAATCCTAACAGTACTGTACTCCCATGCATGATTATCAGTAATATAATGCTTTTTAATGCCATAAATGATGCATTCAAAGGAGAGCTGTCTTTAGAGCAGGAGTTGCCAGTCTTATCGAGTAAGGGCCACAGTATATGCAACTCCCCTATTAATTAATTGAACAGATGACTTAAAGGTTATCCCAAAAACCTGCATAAACATCGGTCCTTTCAGGATAAGATTGGCCACCCCTGCCTTAGAGTGTAAGCAAAGTATCTTAGGAACTCCAATGGATCCTATGAATCTGGTAACTAATTATGCACTATTATAATGCATTTATAATGTGTAAAGGTATAAGTATACCTTTATAATGCATTATAATGGTCAGTATAAACATTAAGGATGCTCTGTACTGCATTATATAGGTATTATAGATGAGAACTTCATAAGGCAGTCATAATGCATAATAAACATGGCTATGATGTGTTATGTCTTTTGATAGATATTTATAGCAACGTTGAATCACAATTTGGATTTATTTGCTGTAATTTGTTTCATGGATTGCAACCCATTTCCTGCCTAGGGTTTATGACTCTGAAAGATTGCATTTGGATCTATTCCGTATCCAGTCATAACAAAGGAAACATCAACTTGTAAGTAAGGTGGATTTGTACCTTCTGCAACCAAAAAGGATGTTCTGCATGTTATATGAAAATGTTGCTGCATGGTATAATTGCTATACTAATATTCTACCTGTTTCATTCCATTAGAGGGATGGAATTAGTTACTCTTTCCTAAAAAGCCATGTGCATACACTTTAAAAGTGCACTGGTTATTTTATTTGTATAGATATATACTTCCTTAGAAAACCATAGCCAAACAACTCGCATTAGCATTAAAATTACTGCCTTTAATCAATGAAATAATAAAAAAATTAAAGGCTATAATGGAAACTCATAGAACTGTTCATAGCTTAGCCCGCCTCAGTCTCCAGGACCACTCTACAGAGCTTTTAGAAAACACGTTGTAATTAATGATCATTCTGCCATAGAACCATCACAATTGTAATACAAAAACCAGCAGTCTGAATCCTAGAAAAGCCTGTTCATTTGCATTAAAAAAGAAAGGAACTGGACACCATATGATTTATCCATCCATCTTCCAACCACATATCCTGGACAGGGCCACAGGAGATCTGGATCCCGTCCCAGGCAGCACAGAGCAGAAGGCAGAAGGACACCTGTGTGGATGCCAGTCCACTGGGGAATACACACACATTATGGGCAATTTAGAGACACCGATTACCCTGACTGCATGTCTGTGGGCTACAGGACGAAACCAAAGAGACTGGAGGAGGGAGGGCTATAGAAACTCCATCCATCCGTCCATCCATCCATTTGCTATTCCTGCTTCACATTCTCCCCTGATTTCTTTGTCTAGTTCTGGTTCTTGTTGCTCTGATTCTGTTTGGTTTTGGTTACTATTTGATAGGGGCCCTCGGCTGACCTGGGTAGGGGGGCCCTAAGGTGACCGTTTCAGCTAATGCTGGAGCAGATAGAGAAACAAAGGGGAATTAAAAATTATAGGACATCAATAATATGCTATTCAAAATGTGGGGTGCCAGCACTGCAACCTACCAACCAGGGTGGGGGCAGGAACGCTGCTGGTAAAATCCACTGATCTGGGATGGGGGGGTATCGCACCGGCAGATCGATTGGCCAGATTTAACTGTTCCCTCCGACTCCCACCCCTATTCACAATTTCTCTACCGCTCTAGCGGGATAGTATCAAAGACAGGAGACGTGATGTTAGTCTTGTATCTTTGTGCCATTTTCTTCTTATGTTGTGCCAGTTCACTTCGGAGTGAAACAACTGGTACCACTAGACTCCAGTGTGAAATGAAAGCTGGGTGTACTGGTATTAAATCTCAAAGTAGGAATAGTCCATTATAGCAGAGATAGGGGGAAACTTTGTCTGTCCTGAAAACTGTTGCAAAAAACAGACAAGTCTCTATAGTATAAATGATCATTTACGAGGTATCTTGCATAATTAAATATAATGAATGTAAAAGTTTTGATGTGGCCCCTAGTTCTTGGGGGCCTCAGACAGCTGCATACTCTTGCCAGATGACTACTTCAGTATTAATTTATAGATACTAGAACTTGTGGCCATAAGTGGAAATTAGCGGGAGAACATTTTAAAATGAATTTGAGAAAGCACTTTACACAGCGTGTAGTTAGAGTAGTGCAAGCCAAAACCCTGGCTTCCTTTAAATCAGAGCTAGATAAGACTTTAACAACTCTGAGCTATTAGTTGAGTTCTCCCCAAACGAGCTTGATGGGCCGAATGGCCTCCTCTTGTTTGTAAATTTCTTATGTTCTTATGTTAAGTCCTCCCCTGCTGATTGGACTGTTTTGGATTTTTTAGCCTGCCCCCTCTATTTGTTCGCCTTGAGTTTCCGCAATCTATCTTAGCATGGACTTCAACAACAACCATGGCTTAGCCTCCCCTATGAATATTTATCAGCTTTTGCTTCTATTTGCCACTTTGTGACACTCTTCAGGGTCACAGGGATCTAGAGCCTATCCTGGAAACTACAGGCACAAGGCAGGAAATAGCCTAGGCTGCATCACCAACCCATTACAGGACACACTGATACCATTCACGCACACACATCTACACTACCGATTGTAGCTCCGATTCACCTTGCCTTGTATTTGGACTGTGATGATAAACCGAAGGAACACCCCACAATGACACAGGGAGAACCTGCAGAGCTGGGGCGGAGACTCGAACCCTGGACTCCAGGCATCAGTGGCGTTACTGTAAAACCCACACAAAGAAAACAATATATTGTAACCTATGTATTTTTTCCTCAATTCCTCATTCAACTAGTAACTGCTTTACATAACCAATTAACAGTGGTAATGGAATCTGTAATCTTGGATACTGTATTGAACCCTCCTATGTCATTCTCCTCAGGCATTTCAAAGCAGTACGCTTAAAGGCTGTCTTTGTAACAAGCTTGACAATGATGCCTGATTATCATGTCCGCTTCCTTTCAGTGCACGGCAAAGTAAACAATTCTATAAATCGTATAAGGATACAATGACTATCCTTGTAGTACGACACCTTCTGTGGGCAGGATGCCCATCCATGCTTCTGGGCAAGGAAATTACATGTTTTTCCCTCTCCAAGGTCTCCATGCCTCCCAGATCATGGATAGATAAGCTCTTGTAATAGTTAATTTTTAAATATAGATACACCTATTGCATGACTGTTAAACCGCTGAGTCTTTGACTTATATGGCAAGATACATGATGAACAACACTATCAGCTGGTCAAGATTCTGTCAAAGACTGCTGAAGCTTGAAATTGCATCGTAATATTACATAGTTTTAAAATTAAAACTATTAATAGTATAAATACATACATCACGATGAAAAACAAGCTAATCAAACCAGTGCTAAAATCTATGAAAGTCCATAATATTCTTCTTAATTTTGGCCAAGGTCTCAAGAGGGCTAAAGCGTGTCCACAAATGTCATGGCACAAGGCTGGGATGCCAGTCCGTCGCATGACACAGGGCAGGGGTACAGCATGGATGGGATGCCAGTCCGTCGCATGACACAGGGCAGGGGTACAGCATGGATGGGATGCCAGTGCATCGCATGACACATGCAAGCACACTATAGGCAATTGTAAAACACCAATTAACCAATTAATTAATATATAACTTAATTTGAGTTAAACATTGGGATAAAAACTAGTTGAACTACATAACTGTACATTTATAAAATAGGTGTTGAATGGTGTTTTGATATAGATCCTCCCCAACTTTTGATTTGAAAGGGAAAAACTACACCTTGCATGTGCAAAATAAATCCAGTATTTAGCCACAAAAATATATGAGGTTACACAGCAGGTCGTTAAAGCTAAATAATTCAAAGAGAATGTTGAAAGGACAGTAACATTTAATTTTTTTTTGGCAAAGCAACAGAGGCATCGGAACCCAGGCAGAGCAGCGATGAACCAGAAAAGCTGACAGAAGAAGAGCAGAGAGAGCGAGGAGAGCAGAGGAGAGGAGAGAGTGAGGAGAGGAGAGGAGAGCAGAGGATAGGAGAGGAGAGATTGAGGAGAGGAGAGAGTGAGGAGAGGAGAGCAGAGGAGAGGAGAGGAGAGGAGCAGTGTTTGCTGCTACGGATGAGAAGGATCTCAAAAGGTTCAAGTACAGTGCAGGCGAAAGGTTTGATGGAGCTCACATGTGTCCATAGAAAATGTTACATTGTTACATGTTGAAGTAATTAATAGCACATTATAACCCGAGTTGTGTGTGTGTGATGTCATCGTGGTCTTTATCAGTGGTGGGTAGTTCTCAGCACTTTTGTTGTAAATAGAATTTGAGAAGTGCCTACAATTCTCATTACATTTACAGGTAAAATTCATTAGACTCTGCAGTAGTATTGTTTGTTTGTTTGTTGCTTGTATGATTGATTGATTGTATTAATCTCCACAATATCTCTTCCAAACCCTGCTAGGTATGACACTTGAAATTTAAATATGATTATTTTAGTCCAGCATCTCTTGCAGTCCTAAATTTAAATTAAAATGCAATGCAATCTTTACTGCTACCATCATACAAACGAAATGTATATAAAATAAGCACCACTTCTTACAAAATGTGCTTTTAACGGGCTCATATTTCTAGTATTTTCAAAGGAATTCTTAAAGTGTTCTGTTTTTGATCTTTTAACTTCTTTGATCTCTTATTTTCTGACACTAACTGAAAAGATAGCGCTCATTCATTTGATATGCATGTAAACACTTTCCGTGTCATTGACTGAAATGATGACGCGTGCTAGGAAGTGAGCCTGCTTATGCTTACTGATTTACCATGTTACCAACTGAGGAGGCACCAGCAAATAAATTACAAAATTGCAAATATATCTTTCTTTAATATAAATAGATTGTTTTTTCTCAAAATTAAAGGAGAATTGCATGATCCTATAACCAGGCAATTATAGTGATACTCTTGCGATATTCACACATTTTTCACGAATAAATGACCAAACCATTGTTGGCATTCAGCATATTTGCTGTTCCATTTCAATAAAGGTTATAATGAATTATTTTCTCCTAATTCTCTGTTGAAATCACATCTGTACATTAAAAGTTAAGAGCTGGATTGCCCCCTTGCTAGTTTTATTTCTTTGCACAGTGTAAACGTTACATTTTAAAGGTATAATAAATGTTTTATAATAGAACAACACGTGAAAAAAGACGAGCCAGCGATAAATGCGATTGGCTACTTGGCCGCTAAACGTGAGCTGTGATGGGATCATCATATACTGGAAGGTTATAAATTTGTTTCCAGGTACAGTTCAGCTTATACTGTACCTACAGACTGGACGGGCCAATGGGGAACACGAGTGCACATGTGCCCAGTTTGACAGACAGGCCGTCGCTTGCCATCTGGATGCACACAGCACACCACTGTTCTGTTAATGGGGACACTCCCAAGGCCATCTGGACAGGCTTCGCAGATCGACCGACTGCTCCCCAACTGGAGATCAATGCTCTTAAGCTGCTTTGCAAGCAAGGGCAGTAAAAACAGACAGACAGACAGGGAAACTAGTCCGGTAAATATTTGAATTATTTACCACTAACTTGTAACGAAATGATTATTGTAGAACTGAATCACCTGGTCCTTTCCTCCAAATCTGTTGTCATGTACAAGTCAAACTCCCTCTGCTGCAGAACTGCAGGTGTCCTAGCTATTAAAGGATAACATCAAATAGACCTTTGTTCCACCTGATCATTAAATCATGATTCAAAGAGCCTTCCGGCACTTCATTAAAACTGAACATCAAACCTAAATTGTTCTTAGTGACAGTTTGTAGGTTGTAGGTATCTCGGTCTCTATTTAGGACTTTCACAGTCATCTCTACCCCCATTTTACTTATTTTAATACTTATTCTAACTTCTTTAGATATATACCTAATTACTGCCTATAACTAAAATATTTATGTGAAGTCAGGTTCTAGTCCTCCAGAGGAGTGTATATATCTACATGCATCTCAGTACTGTGGCCCACAGGTCAGCCTTGCACAGACCATTAGAGGAACCTTTTAGGGTGAACATTATGGGGACGTGACGTTGCCTTTCCAGGCAGGTCGTCTCCTGCACAGCCTTGGGGCATGACTATTTGCAAATTACAGATTTGCAAAAAAGAAGTCAAGATTTTAGCACAAAGACTGGGGTGTAAATGAAATATTTGCTTTAAAAAATTGCAAACGAAAGTGTTGGCGTTAGTAATAATCCAGCACTGAAAATATGTGTTATACAGTCTACTATAGCATCACTGGCAGCATTCATGAAGATCAGCTAAACTTCAACGTATAAGATGTGAACTGCACGTGCAATGAGTGACATTTTGGACTTAAGCAATAGTGCAAGTCTTATGTTTTGTTTTAACATAAGGTTTTTGTTTTCTGCTTTTTAAAACGAAAACCATTATTTGGAAATAACATTTTTAAAGGACACCATTGAAAAAACATAATGTCTCACAAATACTGGCAACTTAGTGCCTCATATTTAGTCAGGTCTCCCCTGACAAGGAGAGCAGCACTGAGCCTCTTTCTGTTACAATGTTGGAAAGCACTTGCAGAGGGATCTTGGGCCTCTCCTCCATACACTGGTGGACTGCCCTCTGCAACTCAGACCACGGGTTCTCAATTGAATTCAAATCTGGAGACTGAAATGGCCATTGCAAATCCTTGATTTTGTATTCCCGGCACCAGGTCTGCTTGATTTATACCTCTTTTCCACTAGTGACATGCTGGCCCGGCGCTGACAGAGAGACGGTACTCAGGTGGGGCTGGAGTAGCACAACCTGGGAATTTACCCGCATTTCCACCAGTTAAAAACAGCACGTATAACAGACGGCTAGTACACACATGATGACGGGCATGTGACATTTTTGAGTTTAACTTTTTTTTTCTATGACGGAGTATGTTTAGGCTAATTGTAACTTAAGCTCTGGTTCTTAAGTTAGCATTAGGTGAAACATTAATTTTTATGAAGTTAGCAAGATACATTGCAAAGCATTTCTAATTAATATTTGATCAATATTTATAAAAAATGATTACCTGCATTCTTGCTGTGTAGATTTGGCAGTTATACAAGACAGACATCAGCCCTTGTTTGGTCATATCCATGAACAAGCCATTAAAACGGCTGCAGTTAATCCAGATTCCAGTTCCACCAGAGTCATTTGATTACACATCACCGTCTCAAACACATACTTGGGAGAGCACAAGCACTTTTCTCTGTGTGTACCAATTAAGGAAATATGTTGCTGTTACACTTTAGAGGCTGACTACCAACAATGGATACAGAATAGTGGGGCACTTTTAAACTTTTTCCATCCCGTGCCGGTTTGTGAGAGTTCTTTTTTGTAGTCTTGGTAGTATTTTATAGTTAATGTCTTCATAATGTGCTCCGTATTACGAATGTGGCCTGCTTTCTTCAGCTCTACACTGCAGCTGTTGAGAGAAACTCTCCATAAACTGTTTTCTAACCAATATTGACCTTCTGGTGATGACCAAATTTTCCAATAAAGCATTTGTCTCATCAGTCGACCACTGCTTTCATTTCCCCCCCCCTAGCGTCAATGTCTGCCATCATCTTTTCATCAAATGCGACTCTCCTGAAGGTTAAAGCTCCTCCCTGTTCATCGATGTACCAGCTTCCTAGTTTGGAGCAAACCACTCTTCCTTAAGGCATAGCTCAGAGATATTCACCCTGACCTACAGCCCGAGACCTACAGCACGTCAGAGTGAAGGTTTAGGGTTTGAGGTGTGTGAACGGTACCCATGCAGCTGAGATGAGTACCTCCCCTCAGTTCTACCCCGCACGATAGCGTCACCCTCTTTGCTAGTCGCTCTCCCCGGAGTACTGACTGGAATCTCATTCACTCAATGACTTATAGCTATAACCAGTTTAACCAGTGCAAGGAATTATACACAGTTCCCAAGTGCTAAGCTGTGTCCACTTGTTGCACTCACCGACTCACATAAGCAAACACCATTACATTTACACCAGCGTTGCAATTGACATATGTTTTCACTACATTGAAATAAAAATAAAACACATCTTTACAACACAAATCTGTGGACATGTGACTTTATTTACAACATACCTGACTGCATAATATAGCCAGAGCGAATTACATAAGTGCTTTAACACTCTACAATGATTTTTTCCCGATACTACCTCAATAAAACCAAGGCTATGAATACCATCAATCTAATACTCTGTTGGGAAAATGCGTTTTTTTTTTTTTTTTAAGGAAAAAAACTCAGAGTATAATACCAGAAGTGCTAATTCAGGTATTTCTGGAAAAGGTGTGTTTTAAGTCGTTGTTTGAAGACATTCAGTGACTCAGCTGTTTGGACATCTAGGGG
>JAODLC010000015.1:18722818-18735113 GCA_026781145.1 Hippopotamyrus pictus | reverse complement strand
ACTTAAACTCCACACACCTAGAGATGTAACCCAACATCCTATTGACCTTTTTTATTGCTTCCCCACACTGGCGAGAGCGGGACATGGAAGCATCAACATACACACCGAGATCTTTCTCGTAATCAGCTACCTTTATTTAAGTGGAACCCATAAAAAATCTGTACTTTATTTTTCTGCTCCCTGCATGTATTACCTTGCATTTATCTATGTTACATTTCATCTGTGAGGTATCAGCCCAGTTGCTAATTAAATCAAGATCCCGTTGTAGCCTCTGTGCTGCTAGATCAGTATCAGCTACACCACTCACCTTGCTTTCATCTTAACCAGGTTACTGTATGTATTGGTGTCAATTTTGCACATCTGTATATTTGTATATAACTTTTTATTACCTGTGTCTTGTCTTGTTCTGTCACTAAAACAAATTCCTCGTATGTGTTAACATACCTGGCAATAAAGCTTATTCTGATTCTGATTCTGATATCATTAATGTAAATTAGGAACAATAGTGGTCCTAAAATTGAACCCTGCGGTACCCCAATATGAACGCAGATCCCCCGGGACATTGTGCCTCTAATAACTACCCACTGCTTCCTGTCTGTTAACCAGTTTTTGATCCAAGCTACTACAGTTCCTAAAATCCCTGCAGCTTTGAGCTTTTGAGCCATTTGTGGGGGACAACATCAGAGGCCTTCTGGAAATCTAAGTAGATCACATCGTAGGCCTTTTTGTGATCAATTTCTCTTGTAGCTTCAAAGAACTCAAGTAGATTAGTTAAACAGGATCTCCCTCTCCTAAATCCATGTTGGCTATCCCTCAGAATGTCGTTTGAATGTTATTTGTATGCTGCTCTGCTCTGGCAAGGTACCTTCAGGAAGGCACCAGGGAAATGTTTTCCAAATGTGCTGTTAATTTATTTTAAATGTATGGAATTGATTCCTTTTTTCCATCAATTGACACATATTAGCCCCTAAAGGCACAGTGGAAATATGTTTTCCTGGTTTTTTTTTTTTTCCCAAATTTGTTAAAGAATAAGGAAATCAGAGTTTAAATAAGTATTCAACTCCTTTACTCAGCCCCTACAAAATGAGCTCAGAGGCAATTCCTTTGACTAACTTTGATATATTGTTAGAACTTGATTGCAGTCTAGCTTTGGCAAATTGACTTAACTGGACATGCTCTAGAAAGGTCCACACCTGTCTCTATAAAGTCCCCCAGTTCACGGTGCATGGCAGAGTAAGATCCAGGTTAAGGAAATACTGGGAACTCTTTGTAGACCTCTGAGATCAGATTCTTTTAATGCATAGACCTGTAAAAGGATACACAGTGGCTGTGAGCAAAGCTAAAATGAGCTTTCCAGTCCTTCTTGCAGATCAGGTCAGATGTGTCAGATTTTTACATACAGTAGTGTCTTTCTGAAGGTGAAATTGTGAGCTTCTGAAAGACGCCACCTGTTTGATCTATGATACACACACACTGCAGGGGGCTCTAGGATTCCTGTGACCTCCTTGCTCCTGGACAGACTTTAGCAGTATGTCCTACAATTATTATTATTATTATTATTATTATTATTATTATTATTATTATTATTATTATTATAACAATAATAATTATTATTATGAAGAGGGGGGTGGCATGGTGGTGCAGTGGTTAGCACTGTTGCCTCACACCTCTGGGACCTGGGTTCAAGTCTCCGCCTGGGTCACATGTGTGTGGGGTTTGCATGTTCTCCCCGTGTCGTCGTGGGGTTTCCTCCGGGTACTCCGGTTTCCCCCCACAGTACAAAGACATGCTGAGGTTAATTGGAGTTAATAAATTTCCCATAGGTGTGCATGTGTGAGTGAATGGTAACAGTGTGTGAGTGTGCCCTGCAATGGGCTGCCCCCCCCCATCCAGGGTTGTTCCCTGCCTCGTGCCCATTGCTTCTGGGATAGGCTCTGGACCCAATAGGATAAAGCAGTTTGGAAAATGAATGAATGAATGAATTATTATGAAGACATCTCCCTTAAGATTTATGCTGCCCAAACCCCTTTGAAATGGTTTTTCAGTCTAGATAAGGATCTACTTTTGTTCTGAAATCTTATATTAGCTAATTTAATTGCGGTAGGTGAAAGATACTTCTTCTGGATGCATCACCAGTGATGTTTCCTGGATCCATAGGCTCTCACAACATCATACAGCCTCACTCAGGTGAGGCAGCCGGGGCTGATCAGACCCCGACTTGCGTCCCAGGATCTACTTTTGTTCTGAGATCTTACGGAAGCTAATTTTATTGAGGTATGATGAGTGCTGATAATGGCCAAAGGGTTTCTTAATAAGTCTGTCTAATTAACTATTTCATTCATGTTACTACAGCATTATCTGCCATATCAAAGTTTCAGGTGTTTTTTCACTATTTATTTCTTCACTTCTTAGAGGCACTTTGGTGGTTTCTCTTTCATGGGACCTTAAGAGCTATAGAATGTCCACACTGTAAGAACAAATCAGTCTGGTCAGCTGACTGACCTTTACTGGTATGTTATTTTTCTCAGTTTCTCCCCCCCCCCCCCCTTTTTTTTTCAACTGGCTAAACAACTAAAAGCACTCGTCATCACGGTTGGAAGGAGGCAAAAAGGTCAAAGTGACTCAAATAAGATTACCCCGCTTTAAAGCACACTAAAATGACTGCACTGTAAAGTTCAATTCAAATTCTGCTGTCAAAAAATAACAGAATTTAATTTGAAGACCCGGCCTTCATTTGACTTACTTGGGAGTGTAGAGTATAACACTAATCACAGGGATTCTGTTCACATTTAGCAAAATGGTGGCAAACTGTCACATTGCACAAGCTGTAGAGTGTACAGTTAGCAAAGCATCACAATCAATAGACCCAGGGTCATGGGCTACACTGCACACTAGCTAATGAATTCCCTGCACTTTTGCAATTATAAGCAGTGATGAAGAGGCAAAAAGTCACTAAACTCAAAAACGTAAGCTTGCACAACGTTGATTATCCCACCATCCATCTATTTATCTTCCACCCAGAAATAAGGGGATGATACAATGTGTTAAGAAAAATGCAAGCTACGGCAAGGTTTGAAAATTCATTAAAAAAAAAAATATTTTGGCAGGTTGAAAAAGATGGATCTAAGTGGACTTTTCATCAGCTAAAGCAGTGAATTTGTATTGAGGTGGTTGTAGTCCCAGCTTTGACCCATTCTTTATATTATTCTTACTTTAAACTTGTGGGAGGCCCAGAGAGACTATTACAACAGATCAAGAACTTCAAATAAACAGAGCAGATTATTACGGGGGATGTGACGCCACTCAGAGCAGATTATCACAATTTAGCAACACAGAGAAGAAGGAGACACAGCCAAGCAGATACAAATCAGCCAATAATAGACAGAATGAGGAAAGAGAAGTTTATCACTGGGAGGGGGCTCCATCCAGCCACAGAGTGAACAGGGGAACACAAGAACATCCACCAGAGGGGCAAAAAGGGGCGAATTAACATCAATAAATATCTCACTCATACTGTTTCACTCAGGGGAGTTTGACTTACACTAAAATATTCTGAGGGCAGAAAGAAAAATTAGTTCAGAAGGATAGCCAATCAGATTGTAGAGAAGACGAGTCCAACCAACTAGAGGAGGTGAGACCGACCAATCAGATGTCTTAGTCCCACCTCCTCTAGTTGCTTGGACCCACCTCCTTTATAATCTGATTGGTTATTTTTCCAATCAAACCAATCGCTTTTCGTGCTGCTCTCGGAATATTTTTATGTAAGTAAAACTCCCATAAGCTATAGTTTCAACCCTAAAACTTCAGTCCCATAATCCTGTCTTACAAAAGTCTGTGTTACATTTTGTATTAAAAATGATAAATTAAGCATGACATTGTGCTAGTAATAAACCAAGGAATAATAGGACAATAACAACATTTAATGTGAATCATATTTATATGAAGCAGTGAAAAGTCCCTTAACCTGAATGTCATAATCGGAATCCGCTCAGGTAAATAAATCACT
Organism: Hippopotamyrus pictus; assembly: GCA_026781145.1. Taxonomy (NCBI): domain Eukaryota; kingdom Metazoa; phylum Chordata; class Actinopteri; order Osteoglossiformes; family Mormyridae; genus Hippopotamyrus; species Hippopotamyrus pictus. The sequence goes on along the minus strand of JAODLC010000015.1, from coordinate 18,731,107 downwards.
ATAATATTTATACCAGTAATAATCTCTTAATCGTTTTATTTATCAAACACTGGAGCATAAAATGTTTATTAGCAAATGACTCACAGTATAGCGCATCTTGAATTACAAAGCCTGGAAAAACATCAGATCGTGGTGGAGTCCAATCAAAGACAGGGGGCGTGTGTGTGTCTTCCAAATCGAAAGTATGAGAGTGATTTGGTAGCAAAGGATTATTTTTCAGCTATTTATTTTCTAACTATGCAGACACTAATGGCATAAATTAAGAAAGATGAGTGTATTTGAGGAATGTTCTGGTTCAGGAAACCTTGAAAACAGCGTCAGCTGGGACACCTCCCGTCTGCATTCATCTGAGAGGATGTCACACGGTGCACTTTCAATGATGTCATCGCTGTCACACGGAGCCGGTGCACTTTCAGTGATGTCATGTCTGTCACACAGCATGTGCACCCTCAGTGACGACACTATTAGGTACATTATTGAGTTATCTTGCATGTACTGCTATGTGAATATATCATTCCCTTCTTCTCTGTGCTCATCATAGCCCTGTACTAGATGCAGTTTTGGATTCTTTGTTAATGATCTGTTTCTTGTGTTGTTATTATATTATTTGTGTCATTTTTGCTGATATCTGGTGGCTATTAGCGTCACTCCTGCCATCTCAGGTCACTAACTGCCTTCTCTCCTAACCCAGACATTAACGCTCAGTGTGCGTGTGTGCGTGTGTGTGTGTGTGTGTGCGTGCGTGTGTGCGTGTGTGTGTGTGAATTTTCCATGTCATTTGTACTGTATGTTGCCCATCGTTCCTCTATGTACTCAGCTTTCCTGCTGCTGTTTTCATTCCCTTTAAATCACCCATGGGGCTTTCCTGCTGCTGTTTTCATTCCCTTTAAATCACCCATGGGGCTCCAGGATCATCCTGACCATGAACTTAATAAAGAACTGATAACAGGTCAGGAAAATGGATGCATTTAGGGGAATTTGTGGTACATACATGGAGTTTAAGAGGAAGCCTACACCAAACTATGGTTCTTCTATGACAATTTTTTTCTAGCTATGAAAAAAGTTCCTGCTATTTCAAACCAACTAAATGGATCACTACAGTTAGGTACTTTGGCAAGCAAGCTTGATTTTACCCAGCCTTGCCCAACATAAACCAGACTAAAACTGAGTGATATATAAAGGTCATCAAAATTCCAGGATACTATGTTGTAAAAATAGAGTAAAATGGTAAATGAAGGCCGACACTCATGTGACTTGATTAAGTTTACGCTTGGTTACTTCATATTAAAATTGCATGTAATTAAGATATTTGTTTTGAAATGAAAAGGGATTTGTCCCCAGCACCCCGGCTGAAATGTATGATAAAGGATTAAAAGCCCACAACCCTTGCCAGCTTCCTACCTCAGTTATGTAACTGTTCCCAGCTGTTAAGCTATATCAAGATAACATTCTGCTGATGGGCAGCGCTTTCAAGAGCAAATCACGTTTCTTCCATTTAATTACATTTGATTTCCATTGTGTTTTCTTATTTTTATAGTCTGGCACCGTATAAATGGTCAGTATGAAATATAGGAAATGGGGAATTTAATTAATCTGTGTTGCCTAGTAATTTAAACTGCCCCCACTAGGACAACTATGTGAAGTGATTTATGGCATATAATAAAAGTTTACATTTAGTGTCAGTGGTACTCGAGCCTGTCAAAAATTAATTATAAGTCATTTATAACTGCTGTCTTCTACACATGTTGGTATTAATCTCATGTTGTCACCTCTCACAGAGTCAGCGCATGATGGAAATGGGACAGTCCCCTGAAAAAGCCATATTTAAATGCTGGACTGTGGCAATGGCTCAAGCTGTGGCTAATTAACCGGGTACATCTATGTAGAACGTGCGGTAATGCACACTGGCAGGATGCCCCCTACAGTGTCTGTGGGTCTGAGCCAAGCCACGGGGCTCACTGTCTCCTGTGTCAGAGTGTCTGGGAGAAGCTGTGAGGCTGGCTGCGAGGCCCTGGCTTCCAGAAAACGCCGTCCAAGCACATTAAGAGCAATGACTAAGAGGCAGTGCAGACCCACGTGGGGGACCGTCTCCACTCCATGCTGCAAGGCAGCATGGCAGTGTTTGACCATTTGATCTAATCGAGCTTGGTGACCTCTGACCTTTACCTCCTACAACATACCCCAGCCCCATGCCTGACAGCCAATGTTAGGTCTTTGATAAAAACAGGCAGGGCCATTAATTAAGTATGGACATGCAGGTTGGCCCACATATCACACCTAGAACTTCCTGCATGACCAGAAGCTTTGTTTAAAGGCAATAAAAGTTCCTGGAAAATCCGTCGAATAGCAGGACAGCAGGGAAAAAGAAAGTAAACAGCATAATAACTTAATTTGCTTCACTGGGTGGTATTCCATGAAAGTAGCTAAAGAAAGCTAGACTTTCCTGAAAAAGTGAGTCTCAAACTAGCTCCATCTCTAAACTTAACCTCAAGTCGTTCCACTAACGCAGTTCAGCTGTAACTAATTAAGGCTCATACAAGACAGACTTGCATAGTCTCACTCAGTGCGCACACCCGAGATATTGAGGAAGCCCAAATGAATGGATGAACTATAGGTCGACCAAATGAGTCGGAAAGCCTGTAAAACGAGAGCGGTGTTTCTTTCCGCTTCAGAACAAACGCTGCTGATGGAGCTGTATGAAAAATACAAAGACGTGATAATTAAAAAAGGCAACACTGTGGCCATAAATAAAGCCAGGGAGTTCACGTATCTATAAAGAATTGCAGGCAGACTAAATGCGTAAGTTATGTGAATATTACAAGTGCCCAGTAGAGTGGCATGGTGGTACAGTGGTTTATGCACCGCGAAAGTTCCTGGTTCGATCCTCATAGCCAACGGGGAACCTTCTGGGTTGAGTTCACGTGTCATTCTTACTGTATAACGTTATTCGGTATTATTTGATCTCCATAAAATACTTTCAATCACATCCGTTTGAAATGTTCTGCAAAAATAACCGTATCTTGTCTTTGCTATTTTACTAATAAACGTAGATGATTAAATAAAAAAAAAAACGGTGACTAAATAAAATATAAAAATATCTTCCTGTTCATATTATTTTAACATTTTTTTTTTTTTCAATTTCAGTCATCGCATTTCATGTTTGACCTTTGTGATATGGGTAGGCTTTTATTTTTTTGGATTTTATTATTTTGGAATTAATTGGAATGCTGAGACGTGTTTTTTATAGGCTTTATTATATTTATTACATGATATGAGTAGTGAGAGCGTGAAATTTCGTCCAAAGGGAACAACATGTCCCAGTGGGACATGCCCGGAAGACCTCATCAGGGAGGTGTCCGGGAGGCTTCTTCAGCAGATGCCCGAGCCACCTCATCTGGCTCCTCTCAATGGCTCCTCTGAGTCTCTCCCGAATGACCGAGCTCCTCACCCTATCTATAAGGGAGAGCCCAGCAACCCTGCGGAGGAAACTCATTTTGGCTGCTTGCACTCATTCTTTTGACCTCCGTCTCACCACCCACCACCTCCTTCTCTACCAAGGCAATCCCAGGCCAGCCAAGAAATATAATTTCTTCAGCCTGTCCGGGGTCTACCCTGGGGCATCCTCCTGGTTGGACATATCCGAAACATCTCTCCAGGGAGCTGTCCAGGAGGCATCCTAGATAGATGCCCAAACCACCTCAACTGGCTCCTTTCAATGTGGAGTAGCAGTGGCTCTCCTTTGAGCCCATCCAAAATGTCTGAGCTACTCATCCTATCTCTAAGGCTGTGCCCAGCCACCATGTGGAGGAAACTATTTTCTGCCACTTGCATCTGCAATCTCATTCTATCGGTCGCTACCGAAAACTCATGACCACAGGTGAGGGTTGGAACATTGATCAACTGGTAAATCCTTCCAACTGAGCTCCCTCTTCACCACGACAGAAGGGTACAGCATGCGCATCACTGCCGACGCTGCACCAATCAGTCTGTCGATCTCCCGCTCCCTTCTTCCCTCATTCATGAACAAGATCCTGAGATACTTAAACTCCTCTGCTTGGGGCAGCAACTCATCCCCCACCTAGATTGGGTAATCCACCTTTATCCGGTCGAGAACTATGGCATCAGACTTGGAGGTGATGATCCCAGCTGCCTCACACTCAGCTGCAAAGTGGCCCAGTGCATTCTGCAGGTCATCGACTAATGATGCCAACAGGACCACGTCATCTGCAAAAAGCCAAGATCCTAAGGCCCCTGGCCTGGACCCCCTCCACTACTTGGCCACACCTAAAATTCTGTCCATAAAAATTATGAACAGAATTGGTGACAAAGAGCAGCCCTGACAGAGTCCAACACCCACCAGGAACAAGTCCAACTTCTTGCTGGCAATGCGAATCAAGCTTTCACTATGTTTGTACAAGGTTTGGCAAATACCCATGAACCCTCCAGTATCCTTCTGAGGGTGAAAAGCCAATCCAGTGTTTGGTGGCCAGGATGGAATCTGCATTGTTCTTTCTGAATCTAAGGTTCGACCAACGGACAGACTCTCCTCTTCAGTGCCCCGGCGTAGACCTTCCCAGGGTGGCTAAGGAAAATGATCACCCTGAAGTTGAAACACATCCTCTGGTCCCCTTTCTTACCGATTGCAACCACCACCCCAGTTTGCCAATCCAAAAGGACTGTCCCCAACATCCACACAATGTTGAAAAGGCATGTCAGCTAAGAGCTGTCAAGAACTCTCTTCCACCCCCACAGCCTCACCACTGAAGGGTTTTTTGACTTCAGTGACCTCAGCCTCAGAGAATAGCAAGTCCCCCCTTGCGCCTTCCAGCTCAACTTCCTCAAAGGAAGGTGCATCAATGGGATTCAGGAGATCCTCAAAGTATTGTTTTCATTGCCCAACTATGTCTCCAGTTGAGGTCAACAGTTCTCCATCCCTGCTGCAAATAGCATTGGTGAAGCCCTGCTCCCTCGCCGAGTCAGCTGACAGTTTGCCAGAACCTTTTTGGGTCCTTCTCCATAGCTTCACCAAACTCCTCCCACACTTGAAATTTTTCCTCAGCAACCACTCAAGTTGCTTTCCACTTAGCCAGCCGGTACATGTCAGCTGCTTCAGGAGTCCCGCAAACTAATCAAGCTCAGAAGGCCTCCTTCTTCAGCCTGACAGCTCCCTTTACCAATGGTGTCCATCATCAGGTTTGGGGATTGCTGCCACAACAGGCACCAATGACCATACGGCCACAGCTCAGCAATGCTGCCTCAGAAATGAGTCCCTAAATATGGCCCATTCAGGCTCAATGTCCCCTGAATCCGTTGGGAGAAAAGAGAATTTCTGCTAGAGATGTGAGTTGAAGATTTCCCAGACAGCGGACTCCGCCAGACTCTCTCAGCACACCCGTATTACACGTTTGGGTCTACCAGGTCCAGTCGACATCTTCCCCCACCATCAAATCCAACTCACCACAAGGTGGTGATCAGTTAATAGCTAAGCTCCTCACCACCCGGATGCAGATCCGACGATACAATTACAAAATCGATAATCGCATGGCAGCCTACGGTGCACTTATGAACACCCTCATGTTCAAACATGGTGTTCATTATAGATAAATTGTGGTTAGCACAGAAGTCCAATAATTAATCACCGCTTGGATTCCGATCAGGCAGGCCATTCCTCCCAGTCACACCCATCCAGGTTTTACTGTCGTTACCCATGTGAGTGTTAAAGTCCCCCAGCAGAACAATGGAGTCCCCACAAGGAGTGCCTTCCAGCACCCCCTCCAAGGTCTCCAAGAAGGTCGGATACTCTGGACTGGTGTTCAGAATGTATGAGCACACAACAGTCAGAGTCCTTCCCCTCGAAAGGAGGCGACACTCTCATTCACCGAAGTAAATTCCAACACACTGGCACTGAACCGGGGGGCTACAAGCAGACCCACCCCTGCCCGGTGCCTCTCCCCATGAGCAACTCCAGAGTGGAATTCAGTCCAGCTGCGTGATGGAGTGAGCCCAACTATACCTAGTCAATGTCTCTCTACCTCCCGCACCAGTTCAGGCTCCTTTTCCACTAGAGAGATTACACTCCATATACTGAAAGCCAGTTTTGGCTGCTGATGTCGGTCCGTCGAGGCCCCCGCCTTTGACTGCCACCCGACTTACACTGCACCCGACCCCCATGGCTCGCCCTGCAGGTAGCGGGCCCAGAGGGGTAAATGACATCACAAAAGAAGGGTGTAAAAGACTGTCGATCAGAAATATGGCAAAACTTCAAAAATGGATGAATATGCAGGAGGATTTCCCAGCAATGAGAAAAAAAAACAAAACAAATAAAATATATTCACGGAACATGCAGCAGAACTAGGCTCATGACCCAGCATCCGAGCATTCGATTACAGTGGCTGTGCTTGGGGACGTCAGTTTCCACGTCAATTCCCCTGGAACCTTTGGCATGAGCAGGCGGGAAGTACAGTATGTTTGTGCTCCTGAACATAAAACCAGTCTCTAAACATAAGGTAAACCTTCCTTCCTCATCATCTCGACTGACCAACTAAAAAAAACCTGCTGGTCAGCACAATCTATTCCTTATCTTTTCTCACATGCTTCACTGGCTAAGAACATTGTCACAACGCGAATAGTTTCCCTATTCACTATCCCACTGACCCAATAACAAAGAATAATAGCCTTGTTCTTTAATAATCTCACAGTGCTGGATGTAGTTAATTTATAAACACTGCCTCTTCCCCTTTTACCTTGCAACAAGTTTGTTACACCACATAAGTTAAGCATGTAGCAAACCCTATTTCTGACACAAGTAGGCAAACTGTACGTGGAAGAGAGATACATTTGATACATAACCCTCATCAGGAATGATTTGAAAGCAATTATGAAACAAATTACCTGACAGAATCTGGACTGAATGTATTATAAATGTATTCAAGCACCATAAGCATACTATGAGATATATTGCCTTAAATAACTAAGTAAAATTCAAGCATTCACTCCTGCCACTGAAAATGATAATTACAGGCTTCGTGTAAAATACAAATCCTGTTGTGCTGTCCTATTATTCAGTAATAAGTTATAATGGCACTAGTGGCTGCTGGTTTTACATGACTAATGGGTTATTGGAGACATCCCGTAAAATGACACTGCCACCTACAGAGCAGGTCAACTGTCTGTAAATCTCCCTCCGTTTGTTTAAAGCAGGATTAGGTCACTTACTAGCTGGAACCATCCAAAAGACTTTTTTTCTTTATTGCGGTATATGGGCAGCACACAAGCTCAGCGGCTGTATATTCTACCCATGCATATTCTCCAGGTTCTCCAGTCTCCTCCTCCAGTCCAAAAACACAGGACAAACTGGCAAATCTGAGCAGACCATAATGGGCATGTGCACCTGCAACGGACATGGACTGTACTGCTCATCCTGGGATATGACTCCGACTGACCGTAACATTGTGCTGGATAAGATGGACAGAGTTAGATACAAGTGGTTTATCCATGTGTCTATATATTTATAAATCCATCTGTTTACACAGGTCAAGCAGTTGTTGATTTACATATACTGTGTACATATCAGGGGTGTTAAGTCACACAGAATTCACAGTTTGGTACAAACCTCAGTTTTTGGTTCATGGTTTGGTGCAATTTCGGTACAGCTGGGAAAAAAGAAATTGTCTTGAAATTATTTATTTTTAAAACTGCAAACAAATGCAATTAGGAACAGCTGTAAACCAAAGCAATGCGGCTCTGTCAACGTGTCTGAATAACAAAATCTACCAGATACTTCTTTGCACGTTGTAAATTAAATGTACAATGAATCAAAAATAAATATCATAACAATCATAATGAACTAAATCCTGTCTGAATCCTACGTACTGATGCAAATCTGTAGCGATGAACACCCCTCCAGCCATAATTATTTTTTCATTGCATTCAGAATTTCCTGGAAAAGGCGTCTTAGATGCAATAGGGAGACTCACTTGCAGATGCTGTTTCTATCTTGCCCCCATTATACACACACTCGGATGATATTGTCTCAAAAGAGTTTCCAGCAACAGATAGTCTTGGTCTTATCAACTACTCTGTCTCCAGTGCTGAGGTAATTAACTGGAAACCAAAATGATCCAAAACAGCTGTTCATAACTTACTGTAACCAGCATTAGCCATAACTAGCTGGCAGGCATACAGCCAACTCTACTTGTGACCTTAAGTTCCACCCGTGTACCATATACTGAGAAATGTGTACTGTCACAGCCCTGGTATGGCTATATTAATAGCTTACCTTACATACAT
>JAODLC010000015.1:18687250-18708432 GCA_026781145.1 Hippopotamyrus pictus | reverse complement strand
GATTGGTTGATTAGATAATTGCATTAATGAGAAATTGAACAGGTGTTCCTAATAATCCTTTAGGTGAGTGTATATCAGTACATAGGTAACATGGCTGTAGTCTGTAGGACGTGAAATAAGGCCCTAGGTTGAATCATGGAATAAAAGTTTCAGTACACAGGTACATTATTTACTGGCTTGTTTTAGCCACACTGTCTGATGCTTCACGGTGTCTGCTGGCTGGTAGAGGCAGAGGTTTATACCCAGAAGCCCCAAATTATTTCACAAAGAAGCCTTTAAAGCTCTCATTCATGTTCTGGTGAGTTTTGGGGGGAAAGTCATATGGAAATTCCCAATGTAAATGAACAATGTATATGTACAGCGCAGTCAGAAAGCTACTGCCCCCTGTCTGATTACCTGTATGTCGGTACATTCTGGATGGAATCTGCATCACAATACTCTTAAAAGAGAATCGAACTGAAGAATATTCATGGCCGAATAATCTTGTATTCTGTAGAATCTTGCAATAGAAGCAAGCCTTTTATTGGACAGGATCTGAATGTTTACTCACGTTTGTTCAAACAACTCACCTTAATTATCCCTTTATTTGAATTACCTTTGGGGCTGCTTCTTCCCACCTGTAGAATGCAGGCTTAATATCCTTAGAACTCAAATTTTCTCCGTTCAGTTGCAAACTATAAAATAATCTGATCAAAGTCAGATAAAGGGCAAATGCACTTTCAGAGACCCATACTTTCTATTTTGTCTAGTTTCTTAATTTACAAAATGTATTCAACCATATTCAAATTGAGTAATACGTTAAATGCCTGAGCTTAACATTTTAATTATAAGATTAGTTCTAAACAGTAATACGATTATATTCGTTTAATAGGAAAAAATGAATATTTTAAAGTTAAAGTTAAAGTTTGAAACTTACAAACAATAATGGACATATACACTATATAGACAAAAGTATTGGGACACCTGGCCATTACACCCACAGGAACTTTTATGACATCTCACATGATGCGTATCAAGACATTTTGGGCAATTCTAGGCTTCAAACTTTGTGGGAACAGTTTGAGGAAGACTCTTTTCTGCTCCAGCATGACCGTGCCCCTGTGCATAAAGACATGGTTGGGTGAGTTTGATGTTGAAGAAGTTGGTTCAGAACTCTGAGCTCAACCCCATCAAACATCTTTGAGATGAACTAGAACAGAGATTGTGAGCCAGGCCTTCATGTCCAACATCAGTGCCTAACCTCACAAATGCTCTTCTGGATGAATGGGAAAAAATTCCCGCAGACACACTCCAAAATCTTGTAGAAAGCCTTCCCAGAAGAGTGGCAGCTGTTATAGCTGCAAAGGGGGACCAACTCCATACTGATGCCTATGGATTTAGAATAGGATGTCATAGAAGTTCTTGTAGGTGTAATGGCCAGGTGACCCAATGCTATTGTCCATATGTTGTACGTTTGTCAGCAAATCAAGAATTCACAGTTCATGCAGACAAAGCTTAAACAAAGGGCAAAATTTATAGTCGGCTGAGATGAATTAAGAGTCTATATGCAAAAATACAACAAATCTACTGGTGCTTTTGTAACAGTTAGGCTGCTTATTTCGGAAATTAGTCCTGTGAGTCTGGGCCTTGTTCACAGACGCTTGAAGTTCTCCACCTTGAGAAGACAGCTTATGAAAACAAAGCATCATTGGTCAGGTCCAATGTGCCACTGGGGTCTTATCGTGTTATTTGCACTGCAAAGACTTAATGATCAATACAACACAAAACCTTTAGGCTTGTTTAAATGGAAACACAAAATACTTATTTTATGACTTAATTTAAGGTTTACTGTACCTAATTTCTATATCGTTATACCATTCTTGTGCCTTGTTTTCTTGCAAATGAATTATAATTTTGTGTGGAATTCCTTTTTTACGTAGTTGAATCATAAGAGGAAAAGCTAAATGAAACCTTTGGCTTTGTGTGCAGCCCATAGACGATTGAGAAAATACACCACAATCATATCTGTCACTGTGAAATGCCAGAAAGAGACAAGGTAGAATGTATGATGTAGAAATCATGGCCAGAAAACACATCACAGCAGTCCGGTGCTGAGAATCAGCCATGGTTAAGTGATTATGACACAAAAATAGGGTTTTTTTTTAATTTAAAAACTACATATGTTTATTTCATTCTTTGTTGCTGGTCAGTAAATCACTCGCTATCACATCTGTAGTGTTAGCGACAGCTGCATTTATTTAGCAGAGACTTTTGTCCAAAGTAAGAAAGAAGAGAGGAAAGCTTGAGGTCAGAGATCAGGGTTTTGGGGCATCCCTGGAGTCGGGCCCCTGGAGCAGGTACACTTAAGGGCCCAAAGGTGATGGCCAATGGATCCAAACCAACAATCTATCAGACATAGATTACCAACCTACTGACCTACACACGGTGAACATGTTTTTATGCATGTATATGTAAGTGGTCCTTATTGGTTAATCTGGCCTTAAATATCATTAAATCTTTTCAGATTTTAACTGTTTGAATCCATACTATTCATCACAGGGCTGCCAATACGGTCATAAAGTCATAAAGTGTTTTTAAAAGAAACAAAAAGAAAGAGAAAACACTGCTTGCTCACAAAAAGTAGTAAACTAAGATTTCTTGATTACCAAAAAATAACAGGAGCCGCTGTTACTCTCAGCAAGTACTCTGCCTCTAAAAGTAATACAGCTTATCACTTTTACGTACAAGTTTCTAACTTTATACATGTATATACCCAGGATATTGTTTTGTTCTATTTTCTTCTATGCAAGTTGCCAGGTCTGCTATTGTTTTTGTGGATCACTATGACGCTATAATGGGTTTGACTAACTTTATTGGAACTTTATTGGATACTTCCTAGTATCTTGATTTGAACTGATGTTGCGCTATTCCTAACAAGGTAACCAGGAGGTAAGAAACATACTGGATGATAATTGCTATGAGGGTATTTTATGGCTGATTTAAGACACGGCACCGACCCGTTTAACATAAGAGATAGGAACAGAAAGCTAACATAAGACAAAGGTTAAGTACTAATTATTTATGCAGATTGAGATGCTTATTTCTAACAAAATCTAGAAACAACAGAAAGTAATGTCTCAACAGGAAGTAATGACTCAATTGTGATGGTGTCTTGTATGTTCAATAAACACATTGAGAAAAAATGTACAGAAAATACTGGAGGTGAATTTTATGCACAAATAATAGTGATGTTTCTTTCAGAATTTAATAAAAGATATAAGATGTAGTTAATATAAGATATGAGATATCATCCAAAAGTAGAACATTGTCCAAGGTCATGCAGTACATACAGCTCATACTGTCTAAACTTTCTTTTATATCTTATATACAATAAAACCTGTGAATGCATCCGTCTACCACTCATAAGCACTTATCCTGTATAGGGGCTATGTGATCTGGGGGCCCTTGTCAGGCAGCTCAGAGCAAGAAACACTGGACCCTCTGAGTGGGATGCAAGTCCATCACAAGACACACACACACAAAATGAGAAACGATTACACAAACCACACTGGAACGTGCAAACTCAGTCAAAATCAGTAATGAAATCCCAGTAGTGGAGGTGTGTGTGTGTATGTGGTCCAGATATACCTTACCTTATGAGGACCAAATGTCCCCACAAAGTGATGATGTTTTTTTTTTTTTTCTTATGGGGACTAGTTTCCTGGTCCCCATATGGGAAAACTCTATTTTTATAAAAATCAGTGACTGCAATGAAAAACCTACAAATACAAAAACTCTTTTTGCTTGGTCACTTATGGTTATGGTTAGGGCTGGGTGGGGGTTCAGTCAATATGTCTCAGGAAATATTTAAAAATACACAGTATTTTATATGTTTTCTGTACTATACTCAATATGACTGAGACATTTCTGAGAAAAAAAAAAACTGTGAATCCCTCTGTATAGTCTGTATTTCTGCATGAAAGCCCTCTGATATGTGATCTACACTTCATGTGTTGTAAAATTGAAATGTCTTATTTAGCAAACAGCACACAAAGCATTTTACATATCTTTATTGAACAAATAAGAAAAGTATTGGCTATGAATATCCAGCTGCTGCTTGTAGCAGGAAGGCACCTGGCTGACAGACGACTGGGCAGGCTAATCCCTCCACATCCCCCCCCCGCAGTATAATGCACCACCACCGGGAGACTTTCCCCGCCGAGGGAGACGGCAATCTAAACGGGGGCTTCGGCCTGCGTGGCTGGGAGCGGCAAGCCGGGTGTTTGCTCATAAACGCAGCGGCTGCACCCGGGGGGGGGGGTCCAAGAGCAACTGGGAAAACGGGCGAGCGTGTCGATTCCGTGCCGCAGCCTTTAATCTGCTCCCAGTGGCAGGCCCATTAAACCCAGTGCCGTTTGATAAATCTAAGTGGAAATAAATACTGCCATTTAAGCTCATCTTTTACAAATGGAGGGAGGAAGGAGAGACTCGCAATCTCATACGACAAGCAGTATATTGTTAAAGTTTTTTTAATGAAAAAGTTATACAGTACAGATGAGGTCAGTGATGTTGGTTTTTAGAGTTGGATAAGACTGACTCAGTGGTGCCCTTGAGGCACACAAGGCATGAGGCTGCACTCTACTGCTGGACTGAAAGGGCTTCAGTTTAGATATTACTTAGATTATACAATAGCAGCCCATTTAATATGAGGTCACACTTAATGCATTTTAAAGGTGCCGTGAGATTAATGAACTGTAACTGTAACAGAAAGTTCAATTCCGCTGAAGTTATTAAAATTGTGACGTCTTCGTGTGAGCTTCATGTGAGCTTCATGTGGGATTCTGTATAACATGAACGATAAGACCCGGACTAGTGTCAGTCTGCCCCAGGGAGGTCAGGGGTTGCCAAACCTTTTGATGTATGCAGACTGGTTTAGGTCGTGCGAAAATTGCATATACTGGTGAATCGGCCAGGGTGGTGGAGGTGAGGGCGGATCGATCGCTGATGTCATAGCTTTACTTTTTACTGTTTACTTTTTTTCCCGATGTGAACAGAACATGCATATGTTAGCGCCTGTAAGAAATTGAAAATATATAGTTTATTTTTTATTTTATTTTATTAACCACCCCCTCTGCAAGACCCCCAGCCCAGGGCACCATCTTCTGAGAGGGTGCTGGTTAGCCAGCAGCTGCCCCCCTCCCCCCCCCAGTAGGCTACACTGCTAGCCCCCACTGGACTGGGATCACTGGCACTGAAGTTTCCCCTGGGCACATCATGGGCTTATACCAGTACCGAACAGGACTGGGCAGCTGACTTTGCATTTTCATTTGTGGTGATTTTCAGTTAACACACATCAGTTCAGAAACAAATACAAATACAGACATTTTCATCATCACCACAAAAGGCTGAAGCCCTGGACTCTTTGTAAGAGTTTCTATACACAACAAGGAGGGTTGAGGTCCATGTTCTGGCCGATCCATATCTATCTATTTTAGCAGAACCAACGCCATCTGAAATCCATAAACTGAAATGACAGAGAAGGGTCAATAACATATCAGGAACAGGAGCAAATCCAAATCGCAAAACGTAAGACAGAGTCAGGAAATACAAGCAAGGAGTCGATACACACAATAAGAGGTCAGGGATAAACATGCTGGAACTGTGCAATAGGGAGAGACTGGCGATACCTCACGTCAGGACACTGGAGAGAAACAGTGTTTGGGAAATGGAGGAAAGGCGGGTGATTAATTAACCGGTGATCGGTTCTGTGGAAGATATGGACTGGATTCTATATCTGGAAGCAGATGAGTGGAAGGACAGAACAAATCTTGCAGTGCAAAATCCTATATGCACTCTAAGGATTAATGAAAGACCAGTGATGAACTATTCAAAAATACATAGCAATCATGCCTATTGTTTATGTGCTTAATTTGATCTTTATTTTATCTGAATGAGAATAAAAGCTTCTTACATTCTGCATTCACAGTTCTGCTGATGTTGACCAGTTTGAATGTTCAAGCTGATTTTTCATGCCTATGAAGTTGTTGAAAGTAAAATTGTAAACTAGGTTTGAGGGATAATCCCTCACTTTTTGAGTGAGTTGATTGTCTCTGAGGGATTATCCTAAAGCTGCCTGAGGTGAGATAATAATAAAACATAATCCCAACCATGTCTACAATTGGCTGATATCTGTACCAGTCTAGCATTCATGTTGATCTGTTGTTATTATTGTCATATAATAATTACAGTGACAACCAAACTAATTAAAATCTTTTAGCATTATGACATTCCCAGTTAACTTTAAAATATAAAAGTCATCAAAAGTTTGACATGGATGACTATAGGCTGACAGGAAGTAACAGTTTACCGCAATCCAACATTTCCCTTTGACAGCCTTAACTTTTAGGAAACAATGAGGATTAATTATCTTGTCATCCAGTTGCTTACTTAACGCCATCACCAGAGATTGGTGAATGTAACAACATCCAGCCAAAAATTTCAATGCAGTGCATTACAACTGGTAAGATAGATGAGTTCCATCTATTAAGAGAAATCTGAAAAATATGTTCAGGTTCTGCTCCATTTTGAAGACGTGTTTGTGTGCGGATTTCCTGGCCTCAGAGAATGAGACCGGTGACCACGGGACTGAAACGTCTGTCAGCAAACCCATCATGCTAACATGACACTGAAAACAGAAAAACAGGCTTTGCCAACTCTATTCATAGACCCTACAATATGCACGCTTAGAGTCAGTTTTATATCCCAGCTAGAACAATGACTAATTAACAACAATGAACCAAGAACTGTTCAGCTTTTCATTGTGCCTTAAAATAGCACAATGATACTGTAGTAACAATGTCATTTACGTCTGATTTTGCGGCACACATTCAGACTATGCATGGGCTTTTTAGAGATAAAATGGCAGCTTTAAATAAATGCAGCTTTTTAGAATAACAAAAGAAGTAGAATAGAGGTTATGTATGTCAAGGTCTGATCTGACTTTTTTCGCTTTGCTAATGATGTTAGTCATTGACAGGTGGATGTCCTTTGGCTGACCATAGGTAAAGCATGTGAGATCCGTGCAAGGCAGCAAATCATCACAGAGTTTGAATATCACAAGTACAGTCAATGTGATTTATTTGTGGAAAAAACAATGAATGTTCTGTTCCATTTCATTAAGAAATACACAGTCCATTTGAAGCTCTTTCTGGCAGATTCTGCTTCTTGCCACACAGATACATATGACTTCATGGCTGAAATGGTCAGAAAACACAAACTGTCCAGCCTGTTAATCTTCAATAGACATTTGCCTGCAGCAAGCTTCTTACTGATTAAAAGCTTTCATGCAGAGCAGATTTCAAGCCACGCTCTGTGGCAGGAACGGCAAACATATGTTTTGTCAAACGCATCTGAGTTGCCAACCTGGGCAGATGATTTGCAGGGGATTTTGAACTCAGTTTATTATTTTTCATTTTTTTTTTTGCATTTGAGGAAACATTTAAAACATTATACCAGAATGTTTGGTAAGGCCCTGACATGGACACTCAAGTCAAAGATCTTACAGGTCACAGAGTATTTCTCATGAATCTAAAACTCTTTAATTTAGACGCAAGTATAAATAAAGCTTTACTTTATTTTAGATTTGCCAAGTATTATGTCATTGGAAAGGTGCTTACCTTAAAGATCAATACTACTTTTCTCCTATAAGAAAAATAAATAAATAAATAAATGTAGGTGGAGAAACATGCGGGAACTTTGTCAGTGAGGTGTGTCGCCTCAGACACCAGTACTTAAATCCCACCTTAAGAGTAACTATTCTTAGAACAAAAGACCAAAACCAGAAGTCTGCAAAGCCATGACACTTTTCTAAGACACTGTTATCCAGTTGCATTTAAATATGCATCTAAATGTCAGAACAATGTCTTAGAGGCACCATTGGCTGACTGTATTGCTCAGTGGGCCTAGATTTTAAGGAGTCTGCCTCGTAGACTTCGGTGTACGCAAACATTTCCAAAGACGCAAAATAAACATTTGCCTTTCAGCAGGTTTTGTTCCTACTTTATTTGTTGCTACTTTATTTGTAGAGCGAGTAATGGTGATTGTGCTTCAATAAATATATGAATGATAAAAAAAACAGCCTTCCAGGGCTTTCTGCTTCTCATTTATGCTCCGGCATGTGGCTGATTGGGAGATTCGGAAATGAGCTCCGGAAGACCGACAGACAATGCAGAATTTTTCTGTCTGTGAACTTTGGTGGTGACGAGGCACAGGGTGGATCTGCTATTACTGCGTCTTTGTCAAATGAAAACATTCAGACACAATCATTCTGAAGAGAGGCGGCATGGAAATAGAAAGATGTGCATAAATGTTTATAAATCATGTATAAGAGAAAATAATATATTAGACTCAATCAAATAGGAAAAGAAATGTGTTTCAAGAGAATGGGAAGCCACTCTATTAAACTGATATGCATAGATAGTTTTTACTCATATTACCTGGCGTTTTTAAACCAGAGAAAGGAGTAATTGCTCATTTTTGCAATGCAAAGAGTATAACAGCATTTTTTCCATTAATCATGTCAAAGGAATCAATCTAAATAATCTTTAGGGTGATTTCTTGAGGGCAATTCCCGACCTGGTTGACACTGAAGAGAACAGATGGCTCTGTAGGATTATAAATGTACAGGATTATGGTTCAGAGGTCCTGCCCCTCCTATACTATCCTGACTTTCATATTGTAGAGAACTCCTGCATTGCTCCATTCAGAGGACTGTGTCCTTTCCGGAAGTCCAAGCCAAATAAGCTGCAGAATAAGAACTTATCCAAAAAGCCTGCAGAATCTGCTGGAAATCCATCCAGAAGAGTACCTGACTGTAGGTATGAGTGAAGGGTTGCAAGGTCACTGCATGATACGTGACAGCTTCACATCCTAGCACAAGACATGCTGTGTTAAGATGTCACAAATCATCCTGGACAATAATAACACTATAGGATGGCTTGACAGGATGGCTGTAACATATGTCTTCCAGAGCCGGACTTCATGAAGGCCTCTGGTGAGTTTCTACAACGCTTTCAATATGTGTGCAAGTAGCCCTTAAATCCACTGGACTGAAAGAAACCAGCAGTGGAATTATGAAAAACTGCATTAAAGTAAAAAAAAAAAATTCAAGAACTTGGCAACGCTTTTGTGGATCCTCAGATCCACCGGAGTGACTGAAAACGTGTGATTGTTCATATCTGCGTGCTTTCCCTGGAGCAGTGAGCTACAGTAGGGCCACCCAGAGCCTCCTCAAGACCATCACTGTGGGATGACAGTGCAGGTCTGTTATGCTGCTCTCTTTCCCCACCATGACAGAACCAGATATTATACCGGATGGATATTATACTTTGAATGCTAGAGTTAGTAGATATCCTTCGGGTCGTGCAGTATTGTAACATGACAGTCAAATTTTTTAAAGGTTCAAATCTCTAAAAATTTACCTTTGTATAGCAGAGGAGGGGATGGCGTGGTGACCTCACACTTCTGGGACCCGGGTTCGAGTCTCTACCGGGATTCCATGTGTGTGGAGTTTGCAAGTTCCCCCAGTGTCATCATGTTGTTTCCTCTGGGTACTCTGCTTTCCCCCCACATTCCCCAAGGTGTGTGTGTCTGTCTGTGTGCCCTGTGATAGGTTGGCACTCTGTCTGTGTGCCCTGTGATAGGTTGGCACTCTGTCTTGTATTGTTCCCTGCTTTGTGCCTGTAGGCTCTGGTCACCCCAACCCTGAGTAGGATAAGAATTGTCAGAAGATGGATGGATGGATTGTAAAGGACCCTTAATATATGAATAACTCCCCCTCCCCCACAATTATTGAAACATAAACTGCATGTTTAACTGCAAAATTTATTCTACACCCATAATACATGCGTTATATTATGCATTGTTATCTTTGAACGTTTCCTTTTGTTAATGTGTACTTTTTGAGGAATAACAACAGTGTCCTTACCTTGTTAATGCATGTCATCTTACATTTATGTTTTTTTCTGCAGACACTTTTGTCGAAAGTGAAGTACAATTATGGCAGCGTGATGCATCAAAATGAATTAGGCACTTGTTTTTACTGAGTGCTGTTATTTAGCTGTGCTCTGGCAAAAGTTGCCGGGTAAATTTCTAGTCTTCGGAATGCACAGAAATTATCTCACAAACATATTTCATGTATTTACATGTATCAATAAAATAAGGTCTAATTTAGCATAATCCTTACCCATTCTTCATGGTATTACAGCCAAAATGCCCGGTTTCAGAGGCATTCAGATTATTTGCATATGAATCAATACAGATTAAAAACATACACTTTTTTCTTTTAGTTCTCCCATTTTGTGTAATTATCAAATTTAGTGGTATTTCTGCTTCATTAACAAAATGTTGGCGAACTGGTAATGGTTTAAAAACCAAGAAATAATTTACAGCTTTTTTAGAATCAAGAAATTTGGACTTGCACTGCATACTACATTAGTGTGCTCTGATACTCCATTGCCTATAATCAGCCCTTATATCTGATACCAGATACGCGAAGCGATTAGCTAATCACATCAATCAGACATATAATAGTCAGTATGAATGTTATCCAATGTGCAACAATAAAAGATTAAAAATAGGCTCCTACTGTAACTCCCTCACCCTGTTATGGTCACCGGGGCACGGACTGAGAAAGCAGGACATAAGCCGTGGAGTCGGGTAATGTGGGATTTGTTCAGTTCAAAAATACTCAGAAACATGAAACAACTTCCCACGACGTTAATGCCCAGACTGGGGAAAACATACCTAACGCAGACTTAAATACAATGGACTAATCAGCACTAAGTAGAAACAACTGGTAAAAATGGGGATTCCTCATGAGGTAGCGAGGGGGCGTGGCACACGGGAGGATCGGGTGAGCAGGGCATGACACACCTAGTATTCAATGGATTCTTCCAGTTGCTTTATTATTTTAACCTATGCTGTAGTGCTACAGTATGGCACGTACCCAGCTAACAGGGAATGCTCCCAAAACTTTAGCCAGCGTTATGTGAAGGACTTCTCAAAGTGGCCAGAGAATGTTCTTACTGTGACAGTAATGGAATATTATTTTCGCATTGTACATTTTAACAAAGGTTCCGTCAATGTCAGCACAATAACATTATTACTTGAACTTACTTTTAATGCAATTAATGTTGAAAAATTTGGTTTTATAATAAAATATTATTTAATAAAAGTGCTGTATGTGTAAACTGAAAACACACAATCCAGCCTTGAACCGATTACCTTTGAGATGTAAAGGGTTAGTGTTCCCTACTGATTTTCCATGCCCTTCGTTTTTTTCTTAAATATTATTAGTTTTGGTGGTAGTCATGGGATAATATTCTGAGAACATCAGGAAACTGAATCTGTCTACTCATAGAGTAAATGCTAGTATACCACCTAACATTTTATGTAAGAAGTTTAATTATTTTATGCTAGTTTTTTTAATAATATGCCAAAAGTATACATTCTAATACTGTTAGAGATTACTAAAGCTGTCCTCCACTGCCACACGTTTGGGTTTCTCTCTGTCTGTACTGTTCTGTTCCCATTTGGTCAGCAGAGGTCTCTACTGCTCATCCTGTTTTCTCCGCTTTTGTTCCTAATTACCCTCACCTGCTCCCTACTTCATGTGATCCCTAGTGTTTGGTTACTTGTTATGGCCTGCACATGTCCATAAAGAAGCCCTTACTATTACTGTATAGAATGAAGTAACTGGAAGCCTAATGGTGTATATGTGCTTTGTGTCTATGTGCTTTGTGTATATGTGCTTTGTGTCTATGTGCTTTGTGTATATGTGCTTTGTGTCTATATGCTTTGTGTATATGTGCTTTGTGTATATGTGCTTTCTGTCTATGTGCTTTGTGTCTATGTGCTTTGTGTATATGTGCTTGCCCTTGCCATATTCCTTTCTTGATTAGCATTAGCCTTTGTGCTTTGTGTATATTTGCTTTCTGTCTATGTGCTTTGTGTATATGTGCTTGCCTTTGCCATATTTCTTTCTTGGTTAGCATTAGCGTTTGTGCTTTGTCTTTGTTCCCTCACATATTTTATTGTTTCTGTTCCTTGTTACTTTTTCCCCATCTATTCCCTGTGTTTAGGTCAACCCTTGCCCCTTCTGATTTACCCTCTCTGCCTCTTATTTTGACCTCTCATGGTCTTTCTGTTTCAATGTGTGTTTTTTGTGTTCATCAATGAAGTCCCTTTCCATTCCTTCAAGCTGCATATGAATTTTCACACCTTCCCTCCATCCAGTCTTGACAATGTTCACATAAAGGCAATCTTCTGTAACCTACAGTTTACCTATCAAATGTATAAGTTCTCCTGGGTGAAGTCTCCTTTGTTAAGTGTTTGTTGGGTTGTTTGATGTCCTGCACTCCTTTTTGCTGTGCTTCCAAAACACTAGAACCACCCTAACGTAAGCTCAGCATGATTTTTATACTAGATGAAGACCGGTAAGACACAACTTAATATTGCTCCCTGCATGTCTGGAGTATAGCATATAGGTGATGTTCTGTTTACAAGGACAGACAGTCCCTTAATTGATTCAGATCTCTCTTTTGTTTGGTGTGTCATTTGAGTTCCTATGGATAGGACTGCAAAATTGAGAATATCAATAGCGTGTGAAAGCAAGTACGAGTAGTGAGTAGCTGTGAGACACTGAGACCAAGCTGGTTTCTATGTTGCTGAGCGTGTATGATTTATTACTTCTCAGAAATGCAGGAATTGTACAGCACAAGCTCTGAGAATTGAAAAGGCTGGATTTTCAGTGCAGTCTGCATTTGTACTCCTGTTCTTGTAACGACAGCATTATATGTCCTTTGTGTCATCCCTGGTGTCCTCTGACCTCCAAGTTTGCTGTGCCGGGTTGCTATGATGATTGAGCTCTGGGCTTGTATAAAAGTCACGTCTCTGTTGTTCAACATTGTGCACTGTGAAATGTGTCACGACCTGTCCTGTCCTTCCCCCGGTATGACCAGCAGGGGTCGCTGCTAGTCGTCTGGAACCCTCCTGTTGCTTCCCAGCAGTTCTTTACCCCCAATCCTAATGTGCTCACCTGAATGGCATCAGTCCCTTGTATGTCCAGTCCTATTTATTAAGGTCAAATCCTCCTGTTGCCTGTGCCCTTCCCAGTCCAAGCCTTCCCATTTCCACCCCTTGTGGTCCCATTTTTCCAATGCCCCTGTTTTGTTTAATAAAGCCATTTTGTTCTCCTAAGACCTGCCAAGTCCTTCAGAGTCTGGCCTGGGAGGGGCCGCGCCCACTTCTCCTGAGTTCCCACAGTCCAACCGAGGATAGGCTGCACCCACCTCTCTTGAGCCTCCAGAGCCTGGCCCTGAGAGGGCCTCTACAGCCACTCTCCAGAAACCCCGACCTGAGAGGGCCTCTACGGCCACTCTCCAGAAACCCCACCCTGAGAGGACCTCTACAGCCACTCTCCAGAAACCCCGCCCAGAGAGGGCCTCTACAGCCACTCTCCAGAAACCCCACCCAGAGAGGACCTCTATGGCCACTCTCCAGAAACCCCGCCCAGAGAGGACCTCTACGGCCACTCTCCAGAAACCCCGCCCAGAGACGGTCTCTACGGTCACTCTCCAGAAACCCCGCCCAGAGAGGACCTCTACGGCCACTCTCCAGAAACCCCGCCCAGAGAGGACCTCTACGGGCACTCTCCTGAAACCCTGCCCAGAGAGGGTCTCTACGGCCACTCTCCAGAAACCCCGACCTGAGAGGGCCTCTACAGCCACTCTCCAGAAACCCCGACCTGAGAGGGCCTCTACGGCCACTCTCCAGAAACCCCGCCCAGAGAGGGCCTCTACGGCCACTCTCCAGAAACCCCACCCTGAGAGGACCTCTACGGCCACTCTCCTGAAACCTCGCCCTGAGAGGACCTCTACGGCCACTCTCCAGAAACCCCACCCAGAGAGGGCCTCTACGGCCACTCTCCAGAAACCCTGCCCTGAGAGGGCCTCTCTGTCTGTATCCTGACCCCGAAAGTTCTTACATCACTAGTAAGATAGATTAAGATCAGGCTTTTTTTACCTTCATTTCTATACTGACATTATAGTGCAGGGCATTTAAGTTTCGGTAAAACATTTTTACTCTGTCACAGAAAAAAAACCTTAGCTAGCTTTGCGATTTTAATTATTATTCCTTTTATAGATTATCTCATATATGCTGTCCTAGTATATTAAACAAAATGCTTTTGAAATTTCTTGTCATGTCATCCTGATCTTTTTGCTGTATCTGTTCTTCCGACCAGATTCTGACCATTTTTTTTTTTTTTTTACTTCATTTATCGTTGTATTCTGAGTTCGTAACTGCTTACAAGGCGGTGTTTGTATTGCATTTCAGCGGCATATTCTATACAAAGCATATGGTTATTCTATTCGCATAACCAATCGACAAAGAAAGCATTTCAAGTTCCACCCCAAAGTAACAAAGTTCCAAAGAAGTACCCCAGCTGGTTTGGCACTTATGGTGCTGGTACTTGACCGGAAGTCAGTGGAAAAGGGAAAGTACCAAAAGTATGGTGCTTGTTGCGGTGGAAAAACTGGGGTTACTGAAGCCGTGGAAATGAGGAGAACAACTGTAAAGAGTTTGTTTTGTAAGAATGCTGATGGACAGGTACTTGATTATCAGATATTGGCTAGTAGCTGTAGGTATGAGCTGCCCCCCCATATAGGTTGGGGAAGCACATAGGGCAAACAGACTACCACGAAAACTCAGGAATTCTTACCCCCCTCCCCCTAAACTGATGCACATCTAATCAGGCAACTATAGAGGTTTCTTATCTGGCATTAAATGTGTAAATTTCCTAGTGTAGGGACCCTGAACACGTGCTCACGTGCCAAAAGCAAACCCAGAATCAATATTAACATTGTGGTCAGCATGTTCAAACACACAGCAAGGCAGCATACTGTTTAGGTTTTGGCCATTGTAGACAGTAACAAACAGTGAACAGTCCCAAACAAGCCTTATCAGTCAATGAAGCCTGTGACATGTATCAGAGTACGTAGTCCCGCAGTTACTGACGACCGGGTGACGTGCCCCTCGAGGCGGCGGCCTGCTTTAGCTGCTACACCTTAGCGATGCTCACAGCACAGAGCACAATTGTGTAACGAGGCATCCTCACACGTGACGCTATTACCCTGGCATCCTGTCTGGCTCTAAGACTTCCTCTCCGGCTCGTCACGTATCTCATTGCTGCTCTTTAGAAATCAAGTGCTGGGACAAGCTTGGAGCAGCTCCACATCAGAAGCATACAGACGGCCGCTGAAGGCACACACTTATTATTCTGGCTTTATGAAGCGAGTCAGAAGTGCTGCAGGCATAGGGCCTGCCTGTTATTTGAGTAGACCTTATTCCATGTGTGTTGCCTTCGTTCACACCTAGATTCTCACAAAAACACTCAAGATTTTTTTACTGAAGGCTGTATATCTTAATTTCACTTACTGGCTGACCATCATTGCATACGCTATAGCGAAAAATATTGCTCGGGGAATTCTGTATTTCTCATAATGATATAATAGCTTTTCTTGGTACTGGTAATGATATGTGTGACACGACCTCATCTGTCAGGTGACTTTAGTCATGATATCAGCCAGGTTAAATAACCACAGTTATGGGCTCTCTTGTGGGATTACTGAAAGTGTCACTCTGTTGACGTATCGCCTGTCAAGGCATTGCCTGTGAAGCCGCAGCGGGGGGGCTGTATTTACTGTACAGCTGGGACGTTAGCCCTCATACATATTGACAGCTGAAGAAATGGTGCCAACAGCCTTCATACTCCCTGCATAAATGTATTGTATTCGATAGACTTTTATAGCTGGACTTTCCAGTTAATTTGCAAATAACAACTGAGAGCTTGTTTCACCACCTTGGCATTTTAATTAGCATTTAATCATTGCATACAGTTTAAAATGCATGTCATTTAACTTTACAGCAGGTTCCCAATGGTGTTTACTCCTCAATTTCCTCTTAGGAATTTTTGTAATTATCTCTCTTTCTTGTTCAAAACATCCCAATTGTATGTGCCTCCAGATAGCTAACCCTAAACTGCGCTGTTAATTACAGAGAGAATGATTAATCAGCTGTTTCAAGTCTGTCTGAAATCTCTATGTGTAGTTCCACTGCCCTGAATGTGCCTTCATGTGATTAGAATCACAATTGACCATTCATTATTTATAAAATGTAAGGCTAATGCTAAAGGTAATGTTGCTGTTCATTGTGATCCTGGCTGTGAACATGCTGTAGATGTATGAAATGATTACTATTCCCTTATTAGTATTTGACACCTACCGAGTGTAGATTAATAACACAGTATCATTTTGACATAGTGTAGTTCTTCAAACTGAGGTCAGCTTGTATGCAATAAGGCCTAGTTAAAAAGGCGCAGTGTGGAGACCAATATGGAGGTGACTGGGGGTCAAACCACCTACATGAGTGTATATTAACAAAATGGAAAGGTCTTGCTCTCCTACACATTTCAACCAGTGTGAACTTCCGCATTCATTACTCTTGGACAAATGTGGTCTTTGAGTGATCTGGGGTGTCTCTACATGAACAATCACATAACAATATCTTGAGTCTAACTAAAGCAATACGGGGTGTGTGTGGGGGGTCTTATTCCAACTTCCGTTTCTCAGATTTCTCATCTCTCTGGCAACCTGAAAGGAGGCTCCCTCGACTCTGAAAAGCAGATCTCTGCTAGGCCTTGGAGAAGTTTTCCTCTATTAACCTGTAAGCAATCTCATTGTGAATTTTAATTTACATCCATAGATTCGGAAGCATCATTTTTGGGACCACCCACTGCAACCAAACCATTGCAGCCCCCCCTGACACACACACACACACACACACACACACACTTTTAATGGGGGGATTAGCAACGACACCCAAGACGGCTAGCTCTGATACCTTAAATGGCCTTCCTGCCAACAATGATGTAACTTAACCCCAAGCATTCTTTCATGGTAACTAGCGGACTGAAATTCATGAATGAGGTCTGGTTAAATTTGGGATGATAAATTAAAGGTGGGTGGTGTAGCAGATATTAAACTAGCAGCACAGAGGCTACAACGGGATCTTGATTTAATTAGCGATTGGGCTGATACCTGGCAGATGAAATTTAACGTAAATAAATGTAAGGTAATCTATGCAGGGAGCAGAAATATAAAGTACAGATATTTTATTGATTCCACTGAAATAAAGGTAGCTGATTACGAGAAAGACATCGGTGTGTATGTTGATGCTTCCATGTCCCACTCTCGCCAGTGTGGGGAAGCAATAAAAAAGGCCAGTAGAATGTTGGGATATATCTCTAGCTGTGTGGAGTTTAAGTCAAGGGAGGTGATGCTATGATTATACAGTATAATTCCTTGGTAAGACCCCACCTAGAATATTGTGTGCAAGTTTGGTCACCATACCTTAAAAAGGACACTGCTTCCTTGGAATGGGTTCAACATAGAGCTACGAGAATGAGTCCTGGTCCTACTGGAATGTCCTATGAGGAGAGGTTAGCTGAGCTGAATCTGTTTAGCCTTGAGCAAAGGAGACTAAAGGTGGACATGATCCAGGTCTATAAGATTCTAACAGGTCTGGATGCTGTTCAGCCAAATGGCTGCAACATTATTATGTTTAAATACTAGAACTCATGGCCATAAGTGGAAATTAGCAGGAGAACATTTAAAAATGCACTTCTTTACACAGCGTGTAGTTAGAGTATGGAATAGTCTTCCTGTTAGTGTAGCGCAAGCTAAAACCCTGGGGTCCTTTAAATCAGAGCTAGATAAGATTTTAACAATTCTGAGTTATTAGTTAAGTTCTCCCCAAACGAGCTTTGTAAATTTCTTATGTCTGCTTTTCCTGCACTGTATCTCAATCACCTGTTACCAGTGCCTTTTTAAGTATCCCTTTAAAGAAGTTTTTCCTAAAAAAAAAAAAAAGGTTTCTCGGATAAGCTTTATTTCTTTAGAGAAATAAAAAAGACAACCTTGTGTATTGAGCATTTTTCTCATAGGTATATGTTTGCAATCTTATGACTTTCTGAAGGTCTTCACAAAAAATCAAAAAATAATTTCCAACTCATAACGTAGTCCTCAGATGACTTACTCTTCATTGCTTTGTAATAGGCTGTCCATGGCGGCTTAAAGAAGGTCCTTTAAAGTTCACTCAACACTAAATAAGCATTGCATTTTGGGAAGACAGGTACATGTGAATCCTTCTGCATACCGCGATGACGTCCTTAGTTGTAAGGTTCGCTGAGTTCCTGCCCCGAGACACGTTTCCCAGCATATCTGTGAATTATAGCTGATTTGACGAGCACTTGATGTTCACCGCAGTAGCATTTCAGCAGCGAGGTAAAGACATAATGTACCCACTGTCCTGAGGTGATAAACACATCCACACCAGTGCCGTCTCTTTTATAGGCCTACAGAGATCACGCTGTATGTTTTATTCATGAATATGCATTTTTAAAATAACAAAAACACCTTTGCTGTGTTTCAGAAGAATATACTTTGTGATATCTGAATATACTCTGTTATTAATATACTCTGAATATACTATGTGATATCTCTATCTGCTATTAATCCATAGTCAATATAACAAGCTCTGTATTTTTTTCCTGAACCCTTGGCAAAATATCTGGCTAAGAATATTTCATAGTTATCTCCACATGGCAAAGTGCCTTTATCGTATTTGTGGATATTGCTAATAAGAAATGAAGACACAGAGGGTGATATTATGTGTACTTGTGATGCCCCAAGCTGTTCATAAAAACATCCCATTTTATCTGTACTCTTAAAAACTAATTTATTCCTTGTCACGAAATTGTCAAACTTTATTTTCTTCAGAGTGCATTTTTAATTGTCTGAAAGATGTTACATTCACGTTATATTCAAGATGAACATCAGTGAACTCTTCCATTATATTATACAGTTTTATATTATATAAGTTTTCCCTCCCGGTCCACAGGGACCAGCAGCCAGTCCACGTATTTTCCTCCCTCCCAGCTCCATACCAGTCAGGCCACATTTCTGGAGCAAAAACTTGGATTGTCTGGGGGTCCCTGAGGACCCCGGTTGAGAAACATTGTTATAGAGTATATTGCATGTGTACATTATTTCGGGGGTTTTAGTTCCGGTCATTTTCCCATCAGATTGGGCCGACTTCAGCTTCTGTCCTCCGACGACGTGAATCGAGCCGAAGCGGATTACGGGGAGCAGCGGTACGTGAGTCTGTGTGACGGGGAGGAGCCACAGCAGCGAAAAGACAGCAGCCGCCTCGTGCTGCTTCGTGACCGGAGCACGGCTCCCGTGGACCTGGGTGCCCGCAGGAGGCCTTACTCACACGGCTGCCTCTTAGCTGTCGCAGTCAGATATAAAGACGACACCAACAGGACCACCTTTTCACCACCCTGCCGTTCCTAAGATAGCTCACCGAGCAGCTTCAGCTCTCCCCATGGGCTGCCCACCCCGTCCGCCCCTACGCCACCCGTATCAGATTCGCCCGCCTGCAGTGATGCACCCCCCTCCCCCGCATTACAGGGACCGGCAGTAAGAGCCAGCCTCTCTGCCGGTGGGTGGCAAATCCATTGCGATGCCAGCAGCCTGGCACCACTTGAGCATCGTCACTGTATGGCGGTCGCCAGCCCACCTTGGGCAGGCTGATTGCAGGGGTTTGCAAACCCTAAGCCAGTAAGCCAGGGGTCCATCCACGCTCACAATATCAGTTCTGAAAACATGGAGACAGTTTCTTCAGTCTTGGTTCTGGTGACCCACTTTCTCTGCTGGTAAGACAGTTTCTCACCCCAAGTTCTTGAGACTCACTTTGAGCCTGTAAAACAGTTTCTCCGTCCTGGTTCTGTAGATCCTCTTTGAACTGGTGAAACTGGCTTTTCAATGCTTGTTCAGGTGACCCACTTAGCTCATCATTTGGTCACATGGTCACATTTAGCAGCACACACTGTCCTGTGTTACAGTCTGAGGTTTCTATGGTGCGGCAGGCCTTTCATGAACAGTAAATAGACTCATCTACACAATGCACACAAAGGCAAATCCATCTGTAAATTAACTTTGCATAAGCCCAGTCCACACATCCATCAGATTTCTGACCATTAATCGAGGACAGGGTAAGGAGCACTCGGAGTTTATCCAAGGAAGCCCAGGGAACAATGTGGGGTACAACCTGGACAGGGTACTAAATCAGATAAGATGAGATAAGATGATTGATTGATTGATTGATTGATAGATGAGATGTGTGTTGCATGGAATAGGCTCCTCCCCCCAATGACCCTGTCCAAGGTAAGTAGAATGAAGAATGGAAGAAGAATATATTTATTTATAATTACAGCTGTTGTGTTGTGCGGGTCTATTCAGTTGTTTCCAAATGCATAATATTATACTCTCAGCATTTCTTCTAAATGAATTAAAGGAGGCTGTAAGCAATAATCATTTATTGCTCATTTTTACAACAGAAATGTAATTATTTTGTCAAATTTAATTATTTTGTGAAACAGTCACAAGTTTACGTTTACATTTTGAGTGTCTTAATAGGTTTAAAACCTAACCTTTCCTCAGGTAATCTCTGGTATTTTGAAACATGCCAGTGTTTTACATGAGACTAATTTTTCTATGAAATACAAATATTCCCCAGCATGCCACACAGTGGCAAGTCATTATTACTTTGTCCTCTGCAAGGTCCTATACAGAGCAGATCTGCTGATTAGTAGGGTTAATCTTTTTAAAGCAAAGAATCTTCTGGAAAGGCTATAACATTTTGCATAATCATGAAAAGCTTATCAATCATTTTTTTCTGCTGAATATCACTTGATTTTTTTTTTTTATTATTTGGAGATCACAATCATTCAAGCTAAAAATGATTTAGTTCTCAAGTCAATGTGATGCAGAGTGGATGTCACCTCAACTGATGATTCAAATTTCGCTGAAATTATCTTCATGGCAGCATAGTAGACTACAGTGGTACCTCGGTTCTCGGACTCACTAGAACTCAAATTTCTTGAAAGTCAAACAAACCAGTTTGACCTGGAACTCGATCTAAATATCAGAAGTCGAACCGTGAACCCTGACCTAATATAAATTGCACGCGCCAGGAAATGAGTCATACTACAATGCAATTCTTACTTGAATGCCTTCTTCACA
>JAODLC010000015.1:18670308-18682430 GCA_026781145.1 Hippopotamyrus pictus | reverse complement strand
CCCAAATCACCCCTCCCGCCGCCGCTGGCCGGGGACAGAGCCGCTGTGGTATTCCGCCGGACGGCCATCTGATCAGCAGCCAAGGGGTCAGATTTAACTACAGGATGGAGAGTTCATTTCCTGTGTGTGCCCCTCGGGAACTTAACAAGTTCGGACTGCACCCCCCCCCCCTCCCGCTACGCACTCCCACACAACAGCCAATCTTCTGTGCTCACTTTTCACTCGAGTTCCTGCCTCAACCCCTCGAAAAATGTTATCACTGTGAAATGTAAACAAAGCCTTACTCTCCACTGAGACATTTTTGGGTTGTTCCTCCTGCCCCCCAGACCACTCAAATGAAGTGGCCTCTTCACTTTTTTGTCAAGTTTAATTAACCCCCTCACGCTCATTCCGGCAGGTCGATCCCAGGCGGATGCGTGGCATTCCCAAAGGGGCCACTCCTCGGAGACACAGAGGTGTGACAGAAACGGGCCTTGCCAAAGCAGCGGGCCGTTAATTAAAACTCCGGAACAGGGTGGGTGATCAGCGTGAGGTTTTGCCTCCTCGCAATTTTGGCCAAATCTTCTGGGAAATCTCGGGAATGTATCTGAAGGTGTATCAGTCTCGTTGGAAAAGGGAGACAGACAGAAGATGGTTTAGTTAGGAGTTCAGGTACTTAACCAGACTGTTATATAAACTCCTCAGCAGAAGGAACAGCAGGACCGGCTATGCACGCCTGAGTCTGCCGACCCAGAGGGACCGCCGCGGCCTCTGCCTCAGCTGGCCAGGATGACTTCACCTCTCACTGCGGCTCTGCATTTGACAGTCCGTTGGCAAACGGTCCCCTGTAACCGTCGGAATGTGACGCGCTAGGAGTGACCGGCACACGCCCTCCATGACACACGCTGCCAGGGGAACAGAGCAAATCCCATCAGGAAAGGGGGGGGGGTTTGGCTGTTAATAAAGGAAATCATACTTTGTGCTTTCGTTGGTCATTGAGCACCAGGATACCCAAAATGCTGCAGTTCCACCATCTGGCCACAAGATGGTAGTAAAAACGGTGCAATATAATAGCGTAATGAAATACCAAACAGGACCCGGGTGCATGGACGAGTTTAACAAACTGTAATTAACTAGCGAGTCTCATTACAAAATATAGCAGCCGAACCACACTACATGTGACACAGTGAGCGTTATTTAGCCAATAAAAAAACGGCTACAGACGAACAATAAGAATGCACGTTAACGGTCTGAAACGGGCAGCGCACGGAAATGTCAGTCACCCTCGCTGCCTGTCTGGCCTGAAGGGGTCACACTGACAGAGCACCTGAAGGCACAGACTTGTTGTTGCGGGGGGGGGGGGGCAGTCCTCCTGCAAAACACGGAAAGGGGCCTCTGTTTGTGGGGGGTGGGGCTTATGGACATGGAATCTGTGACTGCCTGTTAGTGCCTGGGAAACAGGGCGTGTGTGTGTGTGTAGCCTGCAAACACACGGGCACATGTTTGCACTCGTATCTTTGTGGGGACCGTCCATTGATTTCTAATCCCAGCTATGCCAACCCTAACCCTACCCAGCCCTAAACTTAACCATAAGTAACCAACCTAAATAAAAGATATTTGGCATTTTTACCTTTTTGATTGCATTCACAGATTGCAAAACTGAGGCTATTCAAATGGGGACCTCAAAAGATGTCCAATATAATGGACATCGTAATGAAGGACACACACACACACACACACAGAAGCAGCCTTCTGTCCCACTGCATGCTGGGTTGTCCTGATCCAGGCTCATCCCGGGGCCCAAATCTAAATTACAGAATTACAGACTCTCACTCCATCAGGGAGGACGGGGGGGTGGCTGGCCTGCCCTGAGACACGTCTGACCCACATGTGTGGCTTTGAAATTAAATCGTCTGACTGGGGTGGGGGGTGCGCTCACGTGCAGCTTAATGCACAGAGCAGACCTCACCGCCTCCACCCACCCCTACATCTATTCCTCCCTCGGTACCTCACTCAGACTGACGCAGCAGCTCAGGGGGCTGGTCACACCCCCCCCGACACGCTGGACCGCAGGAAGGCATGAGGAAAATGCGCTTCTCACATCACACAGAAATGAAGTTTAGAACAATGTCCAACACTGACATTCCAGCAGAGGGCACGCAAGAGAAGATGGAGGATTTCAGGAGGGCCCAGGACAGCCCCCACCCCCCATCTGCAGCGTTCCTTTAACTCCAAAGGCAGACATGACAACACAGCCCCCCCCCCACCGCACACAGTTAGATAAAGCACAGGAACCCCCACCAAGCTGCTGTTTCACCTCAGTCCATTGGAGACCTCTCCAGAGCCGCCCCCACCACACACACACACACACACACACACACACACACACACACTCATTCTAGAGGCTCAAAGGTCAGACAGATGTGCCAAAGCTGATCCATCCATCCACCCTCGCGCTCGGCTCCTCCTCCTCCTCCACCTGACCTCCCCTACCCAGCACCATCACCAGGGCTCCCGTGAACGGCGGCACTCCGTACCTCCTCCGCCACCTCCTCCTCCTCCTCCTCGTTTGGGAGCCGCTGATAGTCGGGGGTGTCCGCCATGTCGGGGTGGGTCACGCGTCGTCTCCCTGCGCCCCGCGATCACCCCGCAGGCTCTGCTATCCTGAGGCTGGCTCTGTCAGGTAGAACCGGACCCGTCTGAGCAGCTCATCCCGGCGCCGTGCCGGTGGCTCCGTCGGCCGGGTCACGGACGCCATGTGGGGAACCGGCTGGACGCGGTCCGTCTCAGTGCCGCTCCCAGCCCGAGACACGCTCCCTGCTCGTTCTGTCCCCACACAATGATAATCCTCTATTGTTGTTGGTTTTTGTTTTTACTCACCCCCCCCCCCCCACCCCCAAAGATCTCCCCCAGCGACAAGCGGCGTGGTTTTTCCACCGAGCTTGAGTCCCGGACCGACCAGCCAATCGCAGCGGTGCGCCGTCCTCCCCCCACCTCAACTCCCCCATCCACCACAGTCCTGAGGAGCTTTAATCTGCCCAGACCGACGGGCAGGCGTGCGGGCGAGAGAGCGAGAGAGATAGAGAGAGAAACGCAGACAGACGCGTGTCAGTTTCGAAGCCCCTACATCCCTCAGCATGGAACCATCTGGAAGGCAGCATCACCCCCCATTAGCAGCCCTTGTTCGCAGCCTCGCTGCCTCCCCCCCGGTGCCCCCTAGCACACGTCCTCCCACATCCTCCTGCCCGGGATCTCCTTCATTCGGTCTTTATCTCCTCGGAATACAGGGTTCTGGCGAACCATCCGGCTGCCAGTCCTTTGCTCCAGACGGGGGCGCCGTCTCCTCCCCCATATATAAATGCAGTCCTTCTTCGTTTTCCCCGGACACGGTGCTCGGGATGCTGGGAATGTCTCCCGTTGCCGTGCTACATCTCCCCCGTGCTTAATTACGCCCAGAAGGCCGATACATCACCTCCTCCCCCAATCCCCCCCCCCCGTCGAGAGGCTGCCTCATTGTGTCCCAGTGTTTGGCAGCCCACAGCCCCGCCCCTCCCTGCAGATCACCCTCGCTGTTGCTGTGCAGTCGGAGTTCGTCTTTATCGGGGTCCCGCCTCCCCCCTCACCACCGCCCCCTACCACCATCAGGTGAGATGTGCGGCTCCATTCGCCAGTCTGCTCTGCACGCTGCCGCACCCCCCACCCCACCTCTCAGCAGACGGCTGTAGGATCTGCAGCACAGACGCATTGTTCGGACAACATATGCGGGGAGGGCATCGTACAGACAGGGAGAGTGAGAGAAAGACAGATGGACTGGTAGACAATCAGACAAAGACAGACAGAGAGACAGTCAAAGGGTAGACAGACAAGCAAAGTCACGCAGACAGAGCAAAAACAGACAGACAGAGCAACAAGCAGATGGATAAAAAAAAAAGACAGAGCCAGTCAGGCAGAAAAGCAGTGAGACAGATAGACACAACAGACAAGTAAGGAGACAGTTTGAGATTCGAACAGGCACACACACAAACAAGCAGAAAGACAGTCAGACAAACAGTGACAAACGAGAGACAAAGCCAGCCGGACAGAAAAACAGTCAGACAGAGCGATATACAGGCACAAAGACATAAGGAAGGAGACAGGCAAATACAGGCAGAAACGCAGGGAGCAGGGAGAGAGCGAGAGAGATTGCCCTCTTGCTTTTTACACTCCATTCCACCTTCGTGTACAGAGAGATGCGACATTGTTTGCCCCCCCCCCCAACAAGCCCGAGATATGTGACAGTCTGGGTGTCCAGCAGGCCATGTGACAGTCTGGGTGTCCAGCAGGCCATGTGACAGTCTGGGTGTCCAGCAGGCCATGTGACAGTCTGGGTGTCCAGCAGGCCAAGCCGTTAAATACTCACTGACAGCCTCCTTTAAACACTCTGCTGTGGCTCTGCTTTCTGCCAGCTACTCCTGTCTCACACCAGGCCGGAGGCCCCCCTCACCCAGAGCATGTGTCGCCCTGCCCAAGCCATTCTCCCCTCCCCAGGAGGGAAAAAGCAGCTTTTAAAGGTACTCATTACTCATGAATAAATAAGTACTTTGAATTAATCATGAATGAATAAGGAAGGGTGTGATTCTGCAGCTTCTCTGTGTTTTACCCCTTGTTCACTCATGGTGCGTATCTGTACGAGTCTGTGCACCCCCTGTACCCCAGCCCCCAGGCTCTCGGTGACCCAGTAGCGATTATTAAGGAAGACGACACACTGACAGCAGTTTGACGCAATTACTCACCCCCGACAAAAAAAGATAAAAATGAAATAAAACACTAAAGGCATTCAGCATGGTCAAACAGTAGAGGGACCTCAGCTCCGTGAACCAAAAGTACTGCAATTTTAACCAAACAACCAAAAACCAAAAGTACATGTGCAAGTCTTAATAGTCTCTAAAGCAAAGGTTCCAAGCCTTTTGATCTGCGTGAACCAGTTTACACAGTACAAAAATTTCACGGACCAGCAAAACAGGTGGGGCGGATCATAGCGATTTCTTAAGTTTAATGCTTTGCATCTTTTTCAGACGTGGACAGAATGCCTGAATGTGAGGGGTTGTAAAAAAAAAAAAAAAAAAAAAAACTATGTATTTTCTACTTTATTTTAAGAAATTACCCAAACCCTGCACAAAAAGCCCAGTGTTCTGCGGCCCGCTGGAACACTGACCACAGACTGCTACCGGTCCGCGGACCAGGCGTTGGGAACGCCGACTCCGAAGGACAAAAAGTATTCATGCATTTTTCTACTTCGTTAGGCCGTTGACCCAAACTGACCCGTGTGTCATTCCAGAAATGCTTTAATGCATATATAATGAGGCGATTATGTCAACCAAGGGAAAAATGCAGATGGGGGTGTAAAATGGGACAGAGACAGGTCGTAAAAACCTCACCGCCTGCTCACCACCGCCCAGCTTTTCTGCCGGTGTGACCGTAAAACTCAACCAATAAAAAAAATTCAAGGAGCATGGCAATCACACCGAACATGCCTCCGGCACTGGGATGACCCGAGAGCCGCCCCATTCGCCCTATCAGAGCCTGGGGTCGAGTCTTCCTATCAACCGAAGCTCCCGATTGGCTGAAGTAAAACTCGGACTTTGGACGGTCTGTTGCACATGAACACCGCCAGCGTGTTAGTAAGAATGCACTGCAGTCGGAAACAGAACCCGAGCCAATCATATTGGTGACCAAAAAAATGTTAGATGGGCTGCACCGCTGTGAGGTGATATTTATGTTCCAGCTGGGAGACGCGAGCTTCCTCGCTGGGGACAGTGGGATCTTTTACACATCCGATAATATTCTTGGGATCTCGCTGTTCAGTGCTGAAACTCTGAAGCTTCTTCCGGTGTGTAACCCTGTCTCTACACAGAATCGCAAAACCTGCCTAAGACCTTTTTTATAACTTATATACATCAGTTTGTGTTTCTAAATGAGGACAGGTCTCCTTGCATAGTCACCTCCTCTTAAAACCTCACTTTAGGCACTAGACCGGTTCAGACTGTTGGCCTTTGCAACTTTATGCCACTGATTTCTGTCTACAGGGTAGACCCGGACAATCATTTTTCCAGGGGTACAGCAGGAACCCCGGAATGTTCATGTCACATGTGTCTGGAGGCCAAACTGGGGTAAATATTCCCACAAGGAACATGGAAGAGCTATTAGCCAGTGCAGCGTGGGATGTGAACTGCTGTTTAAACTTTGGTGCGCCGTGACCATTCTAATTCACTTAAAATTCTGAGAGGAAAGGAAGATACTTTGACTGGGGGGGGGGGGCTCAATGGTAAATTGACCGTGTTTGTGTTGATAGTATATTGGGGCCGTGTTACACAATAGAGTACTGATTGTGACACCGAAACAAAGGCTGTAGCTTAGGAAAACACAGGCTTTTATTTTCCATCATTTTTGAGTAAAGCAGCTGAAATCCAGGTTCTTCCAAATATCACTCTGAAATACAGTGGATGTTAAGTTGCCGTTGTTAATGCTATGTAATTAAGCGGCGTAAAGCATGAAAGATGCTTTGGAGCGTGACTTTGGATCGCAGATTGAGTGGAATCAATATGTTAATGTTCCAGAAGTGCATCAATTTAAATCAACCAGCAAACTAGCTATAGCCGCAAAGTAACTACAAATCAGTTTCGGCTTCCATGTGACAAATTTAACACGATTTTTCGGAAGGAACTCTCATAATACGAAAAGAATGACTTTTTTCGCTGTCAAATGTACAAGGGGTCTTAGCTGAACGGGCAATTAACATATGTGGAATCCCAACACTGCACCAGAGAAACGTGAACTACCGTGGATGGAGAGGGGAAAATATTTATCTACCTAACTTAACAAAAAATGAAACTGTAGTTATTGTTAATGTCAGCGTAATGCATGCAATTTACTGGCAGCACTTAAACGCGCTGCCCCGCTCCTCCATCACGCCAGACTCGCTCTCCAGGCGCTCTGCCTCCGTCACTCTCAGCCGTCGGCGGGGGCTGCGAGGCGCTTTTACTGCAGCTGGACACGGCTGAGCTCGCGGAGACGCCGGGGCGACGGAAGAGGACCAGCGCATCAGTACCAAACTATTGCATTCGGGACATCACCTCGATATCTCTACATTAAAGCCGTGAGGACGTTAAACTTTACCCACAAAAACATATCCTGGCTGGAGGGAAAAGAGGCTTATTCCGTAATATAAACTTTTGACTTTTTAACATATGTATATATGATCATTTTAATCTAAATGCTTTGCTTGTAATTGTTCCTCATTGTAAGAAAATTAATCTCGATCCGCTCCCTCTTATAATTTGCAGATATCCCAGGTTTTATCTAGCCTATTTTACGAGGGTTATATAAGTCTCAGACTTCGCCGACAAACAGGACAGCTCATGATCCTAAATAGTTCGGTTTGGAAACGCATCTTTGGGATTGTGGACTATATCTTTGCGGAAAGATAATCTCAAACGGCTCCTCAATTACTTGTATTTTTTTTGCAATTTGAAGAACAGAAACGACATAAGCATCCACATCGTTTGGGATTGTTTGTATTTAATTGCGCACTTCAGAATGGACGTTGTGGGGATTTACCTGTTTCAGCTCATCTTCATTGGTGAGTAGTTCGTGAACATATATGGATATTTAGAGAAAGATTGTGCAGGGGACACCGATGTGCTTTTGAACTAGGTAAATCTGTATTTGATCTATCACGTTTTCTACCGAAAAGCGATTTGGTTCAGCGCACATACTAGGTAATACCACACGACTTTGGTTGTGAACTGCTATTCTTCTGATGTTAAATGCGCGAAAATCCGAACAGCCTAACTTGTCACTATATCGGATAATAACCAAGCTAAACTTTACGTCCCATCATTGTGATTTAATCCTGTGCCTTACAAACGACCGTCAGCTCATTCGCGATGCTTAATCGGCTGTGGGAATCTGAGGAAATAAGCACAAGCATGTCTATTGTACTTTTGCATATTTAAGAATACGCAGTTCAGCATTGCTTTGAATTTACAATAACTTGCAAATAGCAGAATGCATGCCTTATCATTTAATTTATAGTGCCTGCGTCCTTCAATTGCACATTTTTCCTCGCTGTATTGCCATATAACAGACATTTGAAGGACCGTTATTATACTTAAATCAGTGTCTACTTCAGGAAGCTTGTGTGCACCTTTCGATTGCTTACATATCTAATAATAATAATTGTTATTGTCGAATGATATATAATATAATAGGCTATATACACAGAATCAGCACCCAGTGATTGTTTAACATTCATATTAAACATCATAATAATATTCTCTTATGTCCATACTGACATTCTCCAGTGGCCGTGGCAAGGCGATAGCTGTGCATGATTAGTTATTTCTTCGCGTAATGTTTCATGAGGATAAATGTGCTGATGGGGGACCCACATGCAGAGGGCAGTGCAGTGAGCTTTACTCCGGGCTCGGAGCTTCTCCGCATGCCTGCGCTGTGCCGGACCGGGCGGCTCCGCTCCTTAATTGATTTGAAACATTGTAACATGACTGACATGTTGCAATTGCACCCTCATTTAGCTAGTGAACTGCCGTCTATCGCCTTGGCATTATTAGCTTATTAACAGTTTAAAGATGTTCGGTTTAGATGCGCAGCCACATGTTGTAATGCGAGTTGCGGGTTGTACAATTATACTCTTTTTCCTCATTTGCACAATGTTTTTTTTATAAATATATATTTCTACTTCTTCCTAACGTAAGCTAATGCTTGTTAATTGTAATCCGTTAAAACTGTAGTGTCTACACACTTTAAATACGATATGAATACTGGTAGATATATCAGGCGGGAGAATCTAACTGTTGAATGCGTCTTGCCCATACAAATTTGTTTAATGTGAATTTTATTGGTGGTGAAGTGCAGTAGAAGGAGGACGTCTGTAAATGAAACATAAATACAGGGACGGGGGGTTTGATGTGGACCGGCGACGGGTGGCAGGTCTGCAGAAAATCAACGACCGCTGCTTTCAGAAACACAGTATTCTCACTGACATAGTGTGTAAAGTACCCTATAGCTTCCATGGCACCTTACGGTTTACCGTTTACGCAAACGGACCGGAGCGTGTCCAGATGCGAATAGTGTAACAGCGTGTTGCTTGTTTAATTATCTGGGCTCACTGGCATATTAAAAATCTTCATAAACTATTACAAGCGGGCATAGAAAATGGATGGATATAGGTAGAGAAATAGGCGTTACACCCTGTAAACTAGCCTTCGGTGCCGTTTCTTTAATTCAGTGTTGACGTCCGGTCATTTTTCTCAGAACTAGACTGCAAGAATGAAACGAGAAACTGGTAGTTTTTAAAATGACTCGTTTTGTGGGTTTTTACGTGTTATTTTAACATCGTACGAGCTTACTACACTTAACTACCTGCCAACATATTTCACTATGCATTGATTAGCCAATAATTACCTTAACATGTCTGCGCACTGAATATATCGAATTAAAATGCAGGGGATTTGGATTATAATCGCGTGTAACCTACTAACATTAAAATACAGTTGTATTTACATTAATGCGTGTTCGTTAGCTAGAGTCTCAGAGTATTTTAATCCTAAGGCACTCTGACACTCAGTAGGCTGCCATTCACATTTTTAGGGTCATAACAAGTCCCTGACATTATATTATTCACCCCCTCCCCTCCCCCAGGCACAATGCAGTGGATTTTTACTCACAGCAGAGCCACTGCAGCCTTCCATTACAGTCACTTAGACCCAGTGTAGCCGGCACAGGACCTGATGAGCACTGAATGTGGTCTGACCTTTTTATAGCACTGTAAAACGGCCGGGCCTCATTTGGACAGCAGGGGTCAGTGAGCCACATTACCTGGGTATGTCAAAGGAGCAACCGTGACCCTAAGGGGAAGTGACTTTCCGTGAGGCCCATTTCACACTGCCTCCTACTGGTCAGTTTTTCTCACTTCACTTTTATTCCAAGCATGTCTCGCATTCATGTGAAGTTACACAGGGTCTGCGTTTCACTGAAAGCTCTAAGAACAGACTTACTATATCTATCTGGGAGATACTGAACTGTTTAGGATTTTGGCCCTCGCTCTCACTCTGGTTCGAGCACGTGCTGACCTTCACAAACCATTGACAAAATCATCTTCTTCCCAGCAGGGTACGTAACTAGCATCAGGCTATTATGCTGGCCTTAGCGGTTTGCCTGCAAGGTGATGCGGCGTGTGGCTGAGTACAGCACCTAGGCGTGAACAATGGAAGATAAACCTGTAAGCCTACCAGAACATTATCAGTCATTCACCAAGGTTCATGGGAACAATGGTTCAGAAAATGTAGACGGCACGGCCCCACTGTGTTATGCAAATATCAATAAATAATATGAAATATATGAAATACGGTGGGCTTTAACTGGGCTTCTGTCAGGGATGACTTTTTTTTGTGGTTTGTGATTTATGGAGTAGAACCTCTAGCTGGCTCACGGCTGCAGGAGAAAGGCATCATGGGAGATACATGATGTCATATCAAACATTCCATGTCACAGTCCCAAAGTGCTCCTCAGTGAGTCCTCGTCCTACGGCAGAGAGCTAGACCGAATGGAAGCTGTTTCAGCAGGGACTGTAGATGGGCTGTCCTCTCATCAAAGTGCTGGGAAAGCCTGAGCCCTCAGTTACATAATAGTACCAGCTTCAATGGCCTAGGCACTTAATGGCCTTAAGCAGTTATATTTATACTTCACACTGTCCAGGAAGGCCTGCTGGCATCGGCGCCCTCTAAGGGCACCAAGGAGGTATTGCAGCTGCGCTCATGTCTATTTCATGGACTTCAATTACTGGTAGCCCTTGGTGGTAGCACTTGATCTGGTGCCAAACTTCGGAATATGGCCTGATTTAAGTGGTAGGAGCCTTAATACAAGGCAGAGAGTAGAGCATGGGCTTTCATTGAATGGAGCCAAACAGTCCATTGTGCTTGCTGGGGAGGTTCGGTGGGTGCCGACTTTAATTGACCCCCCCAATGTTAGCAATTTCCCCAAGGCCTTTTTGTGAATCTATTTGGCTCCATTGTGTTCGCTTCCTCTTGTAAAATGAGCACTCATTGTGTAGGGGAGGGGGGGGGGGGGGTGTGTGTGTGTGTGTGCTAAAGAAAGATGCACCATTCAGTCACATTAAAGTACCATTTAGCTGGCAAGCACAACAGCAAGGGGGCTGTGTGGGACTCCATAGGTACCTCTGACCAGAAGGTTGCCAGTCCAAACCCAGCCTTGGCAGTATAGCTTCGTCCGTGGGTCCTTGAGTGAGGTCATTAACCCGTAACTCCATGGGTATTACTGCAGGTGGCTGCCCTTCACTACCAAGCTTACTCTTACCTGCATGTGCGTCAGGGAGAGTACAATAGCATGAGTAAGAAGTGAATTTCAATAAAGTGCCATTATTACAACAGGTCCAGTTATCATGGTTGGGAGTTTTCAACTTCCCACAATCCTTAGCAGCAGAAGTGGCTAAAGCTGATTAGCTTAACGTGAATTTTATAAGTTTAGTGTTGTGTATTTAAGCCCAATAGCTTTCTAGTCACTATAAATATGGCATCTTTGATAGCTGTTAAATTCTGAATGCGTTCTCATCATCTCACTGTGTGCTTGTACAAACCTCAGCGAGGGGTCAGGTGACTGTTACGAAACATCTTTCATTCACGGGTAAAAAAAAATATATATCTTCCCACTCACATCATTACTGGAGCATCTTATACCGCATGAAATTTGAAGTGTGCCGGCAAACGATGCATCGTGCTGCCTGTCGATCTATTTCTGCTTTCGCTATTCAGGATGAGGGTCAAACTGTTCGTCCTTAAGCGAAACAGTCAGAGGCACTC
Organism: Hippopotamyrus pictus; assembly: GCA_026781145.1. Taxonomy (NCBI): domain Eukaryota; kingdom Metazoa; phylum Chordata; class Actinopteri; order Osteoglossiformes; family Mormyridae; genus Hippopotamyrus; species Hippopotamyrus pictus. Next base: position 18,670,575 of record JAODLC010000015.1, on the reverse strand, counting down.
CTGAATTCACAGGGTGAAATATTGGTGTGATGTCAGCATTTGCTATGGAAGAGCTATTTGTGTGACCAGGAAAACCCAGCAAAGGACTTTAACCAGTTAACCAATCACATATCCACCCATCCATCCATCCATACATCCATCCATTCATTTTCCAACCCGCTTTATCCTTAATGGGTCGCAGGGGGGTCTTGAGCCTATCCCGGAAGCAATGGGCACGAGGCAGGGAACAACCCTGGACGGGGGGCCAGCCCATCGCAGGGCACACTC
>JAODLC010000015.1:18650188-18670208 GCA_026781145.1 Hippopotamyrus pictus | reverse complement strand
CACTGCGGTAAACCCCAATGTACAGGCGCCCAGCCAGGGGGCAATAAGTATGCCCACCCCCGCTCGGCGCCTCTCCCAGCAAGCAACTCCAGAGAGGAAAAGGGTCCAACCCCCTTCAAGGAGACCAAGCCGTGCATCGAGGTGAGCCCAACTATATCTAGCCGGAACTTCACAACCTCGCGCACCAACTCAGGCTCCTTCCCCATCAGAGAGGTGATATTCCATGTCCCAAGACCTAGCTTCTGCAGCTAAGGATCGGACCGCCAGGGTCCCCGACTTTGGCCACCGCCTAGCTCACAACGCACCCGACCCCTATGGCCCCTCCTATGGGTGGTGAGCTCATTGGAAGGGGGACCCACATGCCTTGTTCGGGCTGTGCCCGGCCAGGCCCCATGGGTATAAGCCTGGCCACCAGGCGCTCGCCATCGAGCCCCACCCCCAGGCCTGGCTCCGGGGGGGGGCCCGGTGACTCGCGTCCGGGCAAGGGAAAACGTGTTTCCAATATTTTTCTCATCATAAGGGGTCTTTTTGAGTATTAAACCCCTGCACAGTAATATTATGGTGAGAACCCTTTTGCTGCAATAACAGCCTTAATTCTTTTGTGCTTAGAGTTTATACAGGATTTATTTATAGAGATCCTATAAGTCGGTGGGACAGCACCTTTAACCGCAGCTTTGAAATAGTGTCACAGATTCTCAATAGGGTTAAGATCAGGCTTTGACTTGGCCATTCCAAAACATTCACCTTTCTGCATTTGAGCCATTCCAGTGTTGCTTTGGCCTTATGCTTAGGGTCATTGTCATGTTGAAAGATGAATCTTCTCCCAAGTCATAAGTTTATAGCAAACTGGAGCAAGTTCTTCTGAAATATTGTGTGGTATTTGTCCCCATCCATTGTCCCTTCAACTCTCACAAGATTCCCCATAGCATGATGCTGCCACCACTATATTTCACTGTAGGTATGGTGTTCCTTGAGGCATAGTCAGTGTTTGTTTTTCACCGCACATACCTCTTTGAAGTCTGGCAAATATGTTTTATTTTGGTCTCATCTGACCATAAAACCTTTTTCCATGGGTCTTTCGCATGCTTTGTAAGAAATGCTATACATGTTGTTATGTCTATCTTCTTAAGGAATAGCTTCTGGCTGCTCTCCCATACAGGTTTTCACTCCAGTTTCAGCCAAAGAGTATCGGAGACTTCTGAGAGTGATGGTTGGATTTTTAGTAGCCTTCTCTCACCAGTCAATGTCATGCTTTGATGGTTATTTTTGAGGGACAGCTTATTCAAGTAATTGTCTGGGTGCTGTGATGAACCTTCCACTTTCTGATGATGGATCCAATACTGCTTAATGGAACATTCAAACTCTTCAATATTTTTCCTGCTTTTTGCATTTCAATGACATTGTTTCTCACATCAGCAGAATGCTCCATCTTCATTTTTGCAATGATTGTCCAACAAAGACAATGGCCCTTTCAAATGGCATTTTTTTATATCCAGAGAAAAACATCAAGGCTAAGTAGTATTAGTCATAGAACTGTCACCATTATGTCATTTGTGATTTGTCATTTGTGTAAACCTGGAGCCTCTACCTTTGTAACCTTAATCCCTAATCCCTACATAAAACATCCATCCATCCATTTTCCAACCCACTTCATCTTCAATGGGTCGCGGGGGGTCCGGAGCCTATCCCGGAAGCAACGGGCACGAGGCAGGGAACAACCCTGGACAGGGGGCCAGCCCATTGCAGGGCACACTCACACATGCACACCTACGGGCAATTTAGTAATTCCAATTAGCCTCAGCATGTCTTTGGACTGTGGGGGGAAACCGGAGTACCCGGAGGAAACCCCACGACGACACGGGGAGAACATGCAAACTCCACACACATGTGACCCAGGCGGAGACTCGACCCCGGGTCCCAGAGGTGTGAGGCAACAGTGCTAAACATATCCACGCATATTTATTAATTACTTATTATTAGGGTTCCTGTCATCAGGGGCAAATCCCAGGAGGGACCAAAGGTGACATGTCACACACCAGCCACTGCAATGTAAAGGGCTTCCCTGTAGAAATAAACACAATAAATCATGAAGTACTGTAAAATAGATCCCTCTGGTTCACATGCATTATTTTTTAAAGGCTTAATAGCAGAAGTGCAGTACTGTACACTTAAAAAGACCTTATAACATGTCATCTCTCTGGTAAAATAATTAAATGGAACAAGAATATTACCCTGTAATACCCTCTAATTTTTGGAAGGCTGCCACATGCACCAGTGTTTGGTACATCTTGCACATGATTCCTCAAGTGCGTAACGTAAATCCCCAAAGCGAAGCGCTGCTCTTCACCCTGAGGTGGCCCCGCAGTTCACGCCTGACTCTGATTCCTCACCGCGGTCCGCATGGGAGTCACGACCCGGGCCACGTTTTCTGTCTCTGTGCCGGATCTCAGGCCTCTGACAGGAAGCAAGTGTAAGGGCTGCTTTGAAACAAAACCCACAAGCATCACCAGAAGTGGGAGTGAGTCTCCAGAAGGGCTGGCCGGCTGTAACTTGACCCTATGTTGACCCCCTAGTGTATTAGTACTCTTGCATTGATTTTTTTCACAGGAATACCACCTACTAGAGAACCATTAGTGGGCCACTTTGTACTGCTAACTGGCTGAGGTGGATATTTCAGGTGCAGAAAGTAAAAAATCCAGACCAAGATTTTGTTTCAACTAACCAAATGAGTACTCTGTGACTGTGACTCTGTGACTGTGACTCTTCATACTCAACTAGTCTGTTGATACAAAATCTCGGTCTGCATTTTTATTTTCTGGACCTGAAATACCCACCTCTGCTAGCCCGTATCCTTGGTTAATATTCATGATAACTGCATCCAAGACAGCTGCCCCATTCTTCAGCTCTGCATCTCCAGGGTGCTGTACTATCTACCACGAATGTCTCCCAGTCCATAAATTTCAGTTCACTTCTCGTCCTTTTTCTCCCAGCACCAAATGTTGAGTATGAAGGCGTTTGAGTTGGTAAATGAGTTTAAATGATCTGATTCCTTTGCTGCATTTCGATCACTGTCGTTGCCTCTCTCTCCCGCTCACTTTCTGCCGATTGCCGCTGGTTTCATCAGTATGTAAAACACAAGAATTATGGGATATCCTGTTAACAATCTTAATGGAGATCCTTCTACAGATCCTGTTTCCTAGCTGGTAAAGAGGCTGACAAAAAGGGTGTCACCTGTTTAAAATCAAGACAAGAAATGCATAGGACTGTCACATCTGATACATATATACATCTGATATATACATCAGTCAAAGATTAAATCAATTTAGCAGATCCACGTAGCTATGGAAAAATGCTGTGCAGCAAGGTTTTGTGGGTTTCCATGCCTGTGCCCATGAAACCTATTAACTAAATTAGCTTTTTTACATTTTTTTGCCCCAGGCAAAGGTCCATGTTATCCCATTTTAGAAGAGGCAGGTGTGCTACAAAGCTCCGCCGTTGGCTCAGAGACATCTTCGCCCTGGGCGAAGCTGAGAAAGTTTGAAATGCCTAATTATTCGAAAGGACTAATATTTAATGCTGTAGCTGCTGCTGTCTCCATGCCTCCTGGTAAACATATAAATAAAACAAACTTAAGCACCAGGCTTAGAATAAAAATGATTGCATCTGTTTAAGAAGCATGTCTCAATAACTGCTCAACAATTTTGTAAGAAAGGCCCACGTGATATCTAACCTGTGCTCTCTAGCGCCTCCCTAGTGTTTACTGCTGAATGTTAATTGGAAATAGATGAAAGTCTCAGGCTGGCTCTATTGTGGATGTACAGGCTTACTGTGTCATGTAGGGGGAAGCCAGAAAATGAGACAAGGAGCTTCAGCCATCTTGGCGGTTAGGTGTCAGGTGACGGGCTATTTGTGTTGATTTATTCCGCCTGTCCCTCTTACCTCACTTCCTGCTCAAACTGGCATGTTCTGTTCTTTCTCACTCCCCCCCCCCTTCAAAAAACCAGTTAGTACTTTTTGAAGTTACACACCATTTTTTTCAGGCCAGGCCATGTAAAAGGAATCCAGATTTCCAATGAAACTGCGATGCAGAGCTGAATATGATCATGTGTGTTATAAGTACGTATACACTGGGTACAGCCTTACTATACACTATGCGATTTCTTTTGTCTTAATGACATGGAATCAGTAGCTCTAATGTGCAGAAGTCCATTAGCATGTAGCATTAACATCAATCTTGCAATGAGTCAAGCAAAGCATCTCTCCCTATATGCATATACTGTGTGTGTGTATATATATGTATATAAAGAGAGAGAGAGGCATTAAATATCGTTAGTTTTTGTAAAATATTTTCAACAATTGCAAATACAAGTAACAATAAATGGATATAGAAGATGAATGATATAGAATGATGAATAATACAGAACTTCCAAATTTTGCAATATGGCTCTCTGCACTCAGACTCCCAAAGGGGCAAAGTAAAACAAACATACAATTGATTCAGTGTCACTCCATCTGGTACTCCCCCTTCAGGCAGTTCATGTGTAGCACAGTGCACCTTCTTCAGTACTTCTCACAATTATTATTAAATTCAAAGTTTCAATACTGAAGGCTCCTTTAGAGATGCACTCTTCAGGTTAGTTTCTTCCGCAGTGCACCTGCTGTATTCTGGATTTTTGATGTCCGTGGTCAAGGAGGAGAGACGGAAGACTTTAGCAGAGCACCATGATTCAGAAGCCCAGGCTGGACTTGAGAAGCAGCATTTGGCTGTAATGAGAAATCCTGGGATATTGGCCATGAGATATCTCCCAATTTCCCTATTTTTTTTCCCCCAAAGAAAATGACCCCAAATGCAGTTTGTAATTGAATTTTCCTGACTCATTAGAAACAAGGCAAAGCCACAGATAGGCAGTGAGCTGATGGATGGTTAGTGCGCAGTGGATGAGGCCCAGTAATTCGACACGTAAACAGCCCGTGCCGGCTGGTTATCACGCTCTGGTTTGTAGGATAAGAGGCTTCCGTGTGTGACAGTGGGATGGGAAGCTATCCATTCCTCACCAGCTGCTCATGCCAACAGCTGTATGATGTCACAGCTTTTGTGCTTAGCAGTGACCTGCAGCATCGGTCTAGAGGTGACAGAAAACTTCAAATCGAGGTCCGGAATAGCAGTGTACTGTACTTATCCCAGCAGCTGCCACGATAGAGGAATAATGTGTCCATACTGTGAAGAACTTGTATCTACTGATTACAAAGCAAGAGTGTCCAATTACGCCCTTCCAAAGATACGAATACGATTCCTTTATAAAGTTGATAAGAACATTAATAATAATTAATTTATTGCCGCCTGACAAAAGCTGTTTTGTCACAATGGCTTTGTTGGCACTGTGAGTATGTTGATTTGTTCTGTGTGCAGAAGCTTTGTGCAAAGAGCCGACTAAACACCTATTAAATTAACACTGCATGGAAACGATGCTCTTTTAAGTTTTATTATATTTTCGCTTGTTTTTGGGTCATGTGGTACTCTGTTACATAAGTTTTTTTTTTCGTGTTTTTTTTTTTTTTAAATGACGGAACTACCACCGTTAAGAGTAAACCCTTGCCAGGCATGTTGCTGAACACAGCTATAAAAATGAAAGAAAGCCGCGTGTTTTTTTCCCACTTGTCACTGGAGTGTCCTTAAAACATGGCTGAAATTTAAGCTAATTCGGTGAATGTGATGCTGTATTCTGTCACCATTAATACACCACTTTGTTATACAGGCACGCCCGTGACCGCATTTCAGAAGGTGTTTTACTTGGGCTGTGTGCTTTCATTACCCAGCATTATTAATGTAAGTTACAGATCAGCAGTGAGGGATGTTATAAACCTAGTTGACCAGTACGGGTAGGAGTATGATTACTCTTATTACATTACTGGGTACAGATAGGATCCTGAACATGGGTATTAGCTGCTACATACTCCATCTGAAGTATTGATTTAAGAGACTTTGTCTACAGGACAAAGTGCACAATGCCAAACTACAGTGCTGAGAGAGAAAGAGAGAGAGCTGCTTTTCAGCAGAAAAGTCGACTTTCATCCGGACGATCTTGCTGGGTTGTCATAAAAAGAGCCCCGGCAGGTTTGACAGTGGCAGGCTTTCCATGGAGCGTTAACACCAGGCCGGATTAAAGGGCTCTGTGCATCTTCCTTAACTTGCTCAGTCAGGTTTTTTTTTGCCTCTGATCTGCCTGGTAAATGTCTTTAAAATCAGATTACGGTCACATCCAGAGTGTTATACCAACTGACTTAAGGTGCCTCTCTGAAGAAATTAAAAGGCTTGATTAAAAAGTGTAATAAGGGTATCAGTTTCTCAATAAGCAGAAAAACAAATGCAGCTTAAGTAAAAATGTATCCTCTGCCGTTTGCCGACTGCGCATCTAATCTAAACTAATCTATATGCTTTTGGGAGGGAAGTTGACGCTGCCAATCTTTAATAAGGAAACTATGAACCACTAGCAATTTCTGTGTTTTTTAGCTCATCAGGAACTGATTTAATATCAGCGATGTCACTGGAATAGAGCGGAGCACATGAGCTGACTGATGTAATCATGCCAGTTTTGTGTAGGGCAGGAATAATCCACACAAAGGGAGATAAGAAGGACCTTGGAGCCAAGGGACCACACCTCCATACTATGCTAACAAGCTAACCTTCCTGCATCTATTAGAGGATGCAGCCAAAGAGCAGAGGAAATTACTGCCACGTTACTGAGAAGACGTGCCAGAATGGAAATCAGGTTAAGGCTTCAACGATCTGTGGTGTGATCGCCCCAGGAGCTTAGTTCTACCAGGAGAAGGGCTCGCCAGGCACGGCGGCAATGATGTCACGCTGATTCAGTTGGGGAGACCCAAAACTTCTGCAGGACGATCCCAAAGCTTCAAGGCACTGGGAATGAGTCCAAGCTGGAAGGTCTGCAAAGCTCCCACTGGGCAGCAGGTCCTGAGATCAGACAAACACACAGCGCAAAGGGGCTGCAAATAAAATACAGCGAAAAGGCAGCGCACTGTTACTTAGACGCACTCACAAGGGGCGTAAGGCTTTTCCCTGGAGGTAACAGGACAGCAAAAGTGTGGGAGGGTTAGGCCTCAAAACTGAGCCATCGGCCTTCAATAGGCATTTTATCGATCGAGCTACATCTCCAGCATAGCAGGACTTAGCAGGAGTATCAAGGGGTGTAATATCGTTATCCACTGGAATGCCCATTTTAGCATCACTCGCAGTCAGAAAAAGCCAGATAACTATTAACAATTTGTTGAACCAAGTAGGTTCAGTGTCATTGCACATTTTATTCATTAATGACTTTTTTTCCACACTGGTTGCATCTGTATTTACTGCACACAAAGATTATTCAAATATAAGAGTCTTAGCTACATATTAAATTTTTTGCCCTTGGGCATACTGTTAACTTTTGTCTGTCGGAGTTAACAGAATATTCTACTTTCATATCGTACATCTTTAGCATAGAGAACACTTAGCTTTTATGCAGTATGTCTCCAACGGAGAACTCTTTGTACATCTGTAATACAGGGATACAGAGAATGCGGTACTGAGATCATTTCAGTTTCACACTGTACACCTTTATTCCTGAGATCATTTCAGTTTCACACTGTACACCTTTATTCCTGAGATCATTTCAGTTTCACACTGTACACCTTTATTACTGAGATCATTTCAGTTTCACACTGTGCACCTTTATTACTGAGATCATTTCAGTTTCACACTGTACACCTTTACAATGCCTCACTTTCACCAAAAATAGCATGGGATTCTTTATAGGCTTTCTCACCACGTAGTTTGTTTTTATATAGAACCATCCAGTCGCAGTCTCTGCCCTAAATTTCATTACAAATGCAAGGGTAGAACATAATTAGGGAAATGATCTAGTACTGGGTTTAATGCTGAAGACTGACTGATGTATACCGGTAGGATCTGTGTTTCAGTTTGCCCATGCTACTGTATGTCCATTGTGCTGGGCGTAAAGCTTTACCAGATGTTCCTGGTAGTCTGGTGGCCCCATACCCGTGTTGTGATCTTGGGATAATCACTTGGACAAGGACAGCAAACATAATAACATTTGTTTGGAGGGATTCTTCTATTTCCAAGTTTCCCGGAAATGTATCGGGGTCCGACAATATTTCCTCAGCTTGAGTCCTGGACTGGAGCGGGGATAAGGACACGATTCACTGGGAACAAGAAAGAACAATGTGTGTCGATCTCTAGTGAGGGGCAGGTGGATCGACATAACGATCAGTCTCATTGTCTCATAATGTGCATGTGGACACTGGACTGTGCTCTTCCATATGTGCAATTAAGCTAACAGCCCGCCTTCTTAGCTTCCTGAGGAGCTAATTTCTTAATTAAAAGTTAAACTATTAAATTGGCCATGCATCGCTAAAGGAATGGGGAAATGTGTGTAACAGCAGTATTTACGAGCCTTTGATCCTGAATCGGTGAACAGGATAAATTAGCCGCGTCACCGCCATCTGACTGGGTGAAATGCGTAGATAGCAGTGATCTGTGTCGGCATGCATGGATTAGCTGAAGGAAAAAAGGGCATAATCTATGTATTATTCATTATTAGTAGTTCTTCGCACATTGCGATGCATTGATGCATTCCCAGTGCAACTCGGAACTTGAAAATTTCCAACCTACAAATCTACAGAACAGCCGAACGGAATGGATTCGTAATACACATTTACACAAGCGAAAGCTAATACAGCCACAGTTTGATGCTATCATAACACCACTGTCACACTCATAGATGTGCTAGAAAACGAGGACATTAGCGCACAGCAAATCATGATGTACACCTTTGTGAGCAGCCAAGCAGCTTCTCTTTGGTTTTATGTCGCCGGCGCTCTCCAAACCCAGCGATGCCTCTACAGATCTTTCTGCAATAGAAAATGGAACCGAGCTGGAACCGAGCTGGAACCAGTCTGAGTTTGTGGTACAGGTCGGGTCTGGCTTGGTTCTTCTGTGCTAATGGAAAAGCGCCATAAGTTCATGTAACACAGTTGAAATGGACGACTTTTCACTTTTCATTTCGTGACATCTGGTGAGTTTCTTTACCTTGGAAACAAAAGTTGTAGTAGTGAAATTTGTGCATGATGGGGTCCATCTGTAAAGACTGGACTTTCTTTGGGAGTAAAACTGATGGAGGACAATGGGTCTATTTTGTGGTGTGGAGAAAGGATGGGCGGGGGTGGGGGGCACATCAGGGGCTCAGCCTAGGGCAGGTCGTGCTGATGCATTCCATCTGTCCCTTTGTGGGAGCAAGAGGAAACATCACTTTATATACTAGGCAGGACACTGATGTCCATCTTAACTTGTTACCGTTTATCTTGCTAGTCTGATTTTACTTCTATTTCTCTTCACCTCTACTGGAGAGGTAAGCCTAATGCCCAGTAAGCCAATTACTCTGGCCTCTGTCCCCATTTCAGCTGCGTTTGTTTGCCACCCCCAGTTGGAACGGATCTCACACCATAGAGGGACATCGATTACCTCAAAACATCCCGGGGACCACATTTTAACACTTATGGAAAGTACACTGTCCTCTCACTTTGTTTGCAGGTTTAATTTTAAGATTTAATTCCCATTTCCAGGGCTCACAGTAAGGCGAGGTACTGTTTAATCACACGGTATAACACGGCACTGGACAAAGCTCATTCCTGAAGCAAAGAAAAACCCAGATCAGATGAGTGTGGGGTTCTGTCAAATGGCTGTAATTGTGAGACTTTGCATCACCTACCACAGACGAAGCAATCATCTCAGTCATAATTACCAGGGAGCAACAAAATACCACAGTGTTTCTTCCATGTTTACAAGTGTGACCCATTTATCAGTTACGTCTTTGGAAATTGTGAAAACAATCATTTGGGAATAAACAAATAAACGTGCTTAATTCAAGGGCGGCTTGTTTTGGGTGTGCGGCTGTGTGTATAGACAGCCTGTTTTTTACATTTGAATACCATCTGTTCTGCAGCACTTTAGCCAATGACATGTTCCACCTATGTCTCCATTCACCCACCCATCACACATCGTTGCTCATCCAGGTCATCACAATCCTGGATGCGTTCCAGCATACGCATGGCACAAGGCAGGGGACCCCCCGAATGAGATGGCAGGCACACACTCACACTAAACACCAGTTAACCTACAACACATGTTTATACACTGTGGGAGGAAACTGGGGAAGCCAGAGTACATTTCTGCAAATGCAGGAAGAAAATGCAGACTCATGCAGACACAGGGATCGGGAATCAAACCCACTACCCTGGAGTTATGTGACCACACTAAAACAGACAGAGAAGTCCAGCTTGATTTTTCACTAGCAAAAACAATACTATAACAAAACTATTCAAATTTCAAATTCTTTTGGAAACAGGCATGTTGGCTGTAAGAGGTGAACACCAAAAGAGATGGTTCAGTCCCAGAATTCACCAGCCCCAGACTGCATGGTCATACTTTTCGTTATTGCCATGTAACCATAATAAAACTTCGTGAATATGGGTGGGATTTCTATGAAGTCAGTATGAAATCGCTTTGAACCTTTCATTTCACGTGGGCAGCATTTACGCTTGTAGGAGTCTTACTTACACAGAAATGTTCTGGGGACATAAGAACAATGATTGGTTCTGAGGAGGTGGGTTAAAGCAACTAGAGGAGGTGGGCCAGAACATCTGATTGCCTGGTTCTACCTCCTCTACACTTTGATTGTTTATCACTCTAAACCAATCATTGTGCCTTCTGCCCTCAGAACATTTTTTTGTAAAGTAAAGTAAAACTCCCGTGAGCAGCATTTACACTTAAGGCAGCCAGCACTGGAGCTGAAGTGCATGTACTACAGTTTGGGGGCCTCGTGACCTGAGCTCACTCACTAAGGCCCCAGCACAGTTCAACACCGTGACAGGTCCGATTCCCGTCGATTGGCTCAAAAGGCAGGCTAATGAGGCGATATCGACCGGCTTTATCTCATTACACCATCATAGTCATTCGTACTAACAAACCTCTACCTTGCTGACCTAAATGAGTTTGAGCTCCATTCTCACACTGGGCAAATACAATCTTCTAAAAACCATTAGCAATTTAGCAGTGCCAGTGAACAGAAAAAAACTACTCCTTGATAAATGGCTGAAGTGTTCAGGCAATGTGGTTATCTCAGAGTACCAAGAGCTACTGTTAAGATTGCTGGCACTGTGTATCAGGGTTCCTGTATGATCTTTTACAAAATCATGTATTTTTTTAGCTAGTCTTCCCAAAGTAATCTAGTTTTTTGGCATCCTAGTGAATTGCTAATTCTGACCTTCTGATCAGCATTAGGTCTCTGGCTTCAAAGAGGCCCTCTTCATTACAGCGATACCGACATGGAAGTTGTGTAGGTCGTTAACACATTCCTTAATATATCTAAGTTTTTCAGTTCTCTGCACTTTAAGCAAACGTCTCTTAACCGCATCGGAGTATGCGTTCAATTGACTGTAGTAGATTAAGCAGGTGTACAGGATGGCGTATTGACAGATTAACTGACTGACACTTACCGCTTCAAGGAGGGACAACAGACAATTATTAAGTGATCTCGTGAAGTGGCTATCGATCGTTGTTTGAAGAGCAGGCAGAGAGGAATTAGCATGGCTTCTGGATGAAGACTATCAGCCCCTGTTAGCCTGGACAATACTAGCACATAGTAATGCTGACCCAGGGCTTTTCCAGGGGGGATGCTATTATTGACATGCTCTGGATAGTAGGCTGGTCGGTCCCCTAACACGTCACCCACAGTCCCAAACACAGCTGGTTCTCAGCCTCATCAGCCTGCATCGCTGTCAGTGGAAACATGAACAGAGGGGTAAGGTTTGCCGCACCTGCTACACCACCTCAGGGATGAGGACCTGGGGGCAGCCATGCAGAGGGTGATACCTCAGCCTCACACCAGTCCAAATGGACCAGTGTGAGTTTTCCTGGTGGCTGGAGTGCCAGTCCTGCCACCAATCCCCAAATTTTCCTTTAAATTGGAGGACCTCCTTACAGAGCTGGATGCAGATTAACATCACACCCAGAACAAAGCAATTGCAGGTTAAGGGCCTTGCTCAAGGGCCCAACAGAGTAGGATTACTCATGGCATTCACAGCATTCAAACCAGCAGCCTTACTGGGACAGATCCCTAGCCTCAGAGGCACCAATCCACCACAGGAATTTCAGGGAGCAGACCTACTTATGAATGGATGGACCCTCAATAACAGGAAGTCCGCATTCTTAGCTCAAAGCGAGTCCATCGGGAATGGCAAAATGTGAAAGACGCAACCAAAGGACATCATGCATCACAGCTCCCTCCATCAGCTCCATACCCACCATGCTGGTCCCTTGTTTGATTTAGAAGGAGGTTACACCCTGCGATAGATAAACCATCCTGCATTTCACTGTGACTCTTAAACTTGCCACCAACACTGTTGCCATTAACTTACTGCTTCTCACCCAAATTCTGACTGACAGGTGTCAATAGCAGTATCAAGGCAGGAAATTAGCAACAGGAATCAGATAATGGATGGAAATTAACTTGGGAATGCAATTACTAGGTGATTCAGTACAACCAGAAGAGTCATTATAGATTAAAAGACCACTTTTAATTATATACAAGAGAACTGCAAAGTTTTAATAGTTTTAATTATGGTAGGTATTGTGCTATGACGTGACTTGACAATAAGAGAAGTTAATTTTAGAATGAGATCAACAGTCATACGACATACTGTATATGAGAGCAGTGACTATCAAGGCAGGTGTTAATAGCTGCATGTACAGTACAAGAAAATTAATATGGATATTTTTAGGCACACATTGATGCTGTATGTCTTGATTATTTTATAACATTTGCCATGTTTATGAAATACTCACTGTCTTTGTAAGATGGGATTGATGATGTGGGCCTCCAAGGGTGGGTTAAAGTCTGATGATATGCAGACTCAGGTGCCCAGAGAAAATAATGCCAGGTCAGTCATCACTGGAATGATTCAGTCTATCAGGAATAAGGAGTGCAAGGGTTTATTTGATCGGCTACTCAGTTAGCTCCGTTAGTGCATCTCCCTGGCCTTGCTTGCTTGCTTGCTACACACACAGTATATGATGGTGAGAAGTAGACCATTGAAGGCATAGTATGATGTAAATGACTGATACTGGACATGCAGTGTCAATAGGTTGAAAGTCAACAGCTGCAGTCTGTCCTTAATGGGTCTTAGCTGTTGGAGAAGGAGGGAATAAGGAAGTAGTAGAGTGTAATGTGTAGGGGCTCATTGTCATTCTGTGTCTGTGCCGACAGTTGCATCAATATCCAGAATTCCCATGCAGAGATCCTAATCCAGCCAACTACAGGGGTACCCATGCATTTCCAGTTGCCTGGACAGGGGGACTGTCACCCCCAGTGTAGGCCTGACCTCAGTCAGCCCAGGACTTGACGAGCCTCCCTTTGGGCTAGATAACTAAAGAATTGTTAGATTTTACGCTTCAAGTCAGAAGACATGAAGCGTAAAACAAAATGTTCTTTCTGTCCAAGGACATCAATCTTGTCACTGCCTTAAGACCCTGAGCCCTAAAAGAGAGGATTCTGTCTGTTAGCAGGTTTAAGTAAAGCTGCGGAAAGGCATCAGTCCCCCAGATGCAGGTCAGGGTTCATTAACTAACAACCTGATAAAAATTCTCTGTCTGAAGTAATGAATGTTTAGTTTACAGGTTCCGGCTGTTTGCTCGCAGTCTTAACTCTTCTCTTCGTCCGCCCAGCCCACACAGGAAGATGCTTAGAGGAGGAAACCCAACTGAACTCAATGATTACCTTTTTCGCCTCAGACTCACTGAAATATTTTCCAGAAAAATGGCAAGAAGTTCTCACGTTAAGTATCTTAAACTTCTACGAACATGTTCTTTAGTCTTTAAAATGGTCTGTTGGAGACACTTTTGCATTTTTTTTTTGTGTAAAGTTATCAAGTGTCAACCATGCTGTGTGGGTCATCACCCCAAACCTAGATCCTGCAGCCGGTGGGTTGATGAATCACTTGAATGGGCTGGAGAGCACATGATTTTAATACTGGATGCATTAAACACTTTCCTCCACTATATGCAGGGATTGACATAACTGCTACGCAAGTACGCGTTCACCTTTAAAAGTGATACATGCGGCAGTCGGTTGTTGCATCAGCGTGAATGCGTACGTATTTTATGCGCATTTGCGCCGATTTGACTTGCGTACTAGTTATGTCAACCCCTGTCTATATGTCTCTTTAAAATAGTCAAACAAATGCATCAACGCTCATAGCTCATCTATGTTCACTGCTACATTGCTTGTCAGATGGAGATGTTTTACATTTCCAAATCACTGCAGTAATCAGGGGGGTTTTTGAGATTTTTCAAATGCTTAAAATATCAGGGTTTAGTGTCAGTGTGGTTTAGTGTCAGCCTCTGTGCAGGTGGTACCCTGCTTTATTGGGTGTAACAGAAGCTTTCATCCATGGATCCCGGGGGGGGGGCTGGAGCCTGCCTGCCTGCCAGGCAGCATAGGACAGACTGCAGCACATCAACGATGGGGAGCCTGTTCTTCACTGGGCACATACACTCAGACATTATGGGCAATTTAGAGACACTAATTAGCCTGACTGTAGGGGAAATGCAAACAACGCAGGATGAATTCTACACACGCTGAGCAGGGGGGGGATTCAAACAGCCAGCCGTCCTTCAGGGGATAGAATCCTGCTCAGGGTGTCCTTGTCCTTCCTGGAATAGACTCCAGGCTCACCTCAACCCAGTACTAGATAAGCAGCTGAAAGATTGATGGATGTTTTGTTTCTTATTTTGTACATGTTATGTTACGGTAGTCAACTGATATTTTAAGTTAATTGCATTGGGTGGGAATGGGCTTCCAAATATTGTCATTACACTGAAAATCAAAATTCATAAAAACGATGCCGAACAAGTTTTGCTGATAAAAGAGTTTCAAAGTTCAAGGTTTTTTGCTGCAGATAATACAATGAAATTCTTATTTGCCTGCTTCCCGTAGAACATTCTAGAGAAATACAAGGCAGCAAAGCACAAAATACAGCAGCCAACAATGGATAGCAAACAAATAAAAAATAAATAGAAAGAAAAACCACTACAGCCCAACACTTAGACATGTATAATTTCATGTATTCGAGGTAGAATTTGTTGACTGAAGTGGCATAGTGCATTGATGTGCGGTTAGCATTTGCAAAGCAGCGTAATTACATGCATGTAAAGCTGTCCTTGTATCTTGTGGTCTGAGTGCTTATTGCTTTCAGACGCCTGGCACTCTTCACGGTGTGTTCTGCTGCTGTGAGGTGCGTGCCTGTGACGCTGGGAGTCGTTTTCAGCACCCTCGGCGGCGCTCTGAGGGTTTCTGCCAAACAGCTGCCATGCCAGGACGTTATGCAACCAGTTAGACTGGACTCCAGTGACTGTGGCTAGGACGGCCGCTGGCAGACGGGACATCCTCAGACTTCCGATGAAGTAAGGATGCCGGCTGACCTTTGTCACTTGAGGTGTGGTGTGACCAAGGGAGGTTTTCAGTGAGAGCGAGTCCCAAGAAATTGGACAGAGCCTTCTGCTTCCTCTCAGTGACCAGTGTCTTAGTCTTACTGGTGTTTAAGGCGAGATAATTTCCTGGCAGCGCCCTGTCAATAGCCCAACATCCTCCCTGTCATTCTGAATAGGACTGCAATGGTGACTGTGTGTGGCCACACAGTCGTTAGTAAACAGTGAGTATGGCAAGTGGTTCAGATCACTGCTCATGAGGTGCAGAGGATTATAGTGAAAGTGCCAGTGCCCCTTGCTGCAGTCAGTAGAAGCCATTTGTAGGAAGAGGTGTTGAGGAAGAGCTTGGGGATTGGTCTGGATGGAATTACAGTATTAAATGCTAAGCTGAAGTCTATGAAAGAGTAGCCTAGCGTGGCAGATTTTATTGTCCAATGGTCCCGGGTGGTTTATTGGGGGTATGTGATATACTGTCCACTGTGGACCAGTCGTGACTTGTGTACAAACAGACGGTGGTCAGAACTGTCTGGAAAGACGCTCTACTCCATAAAAACAAACTGCAACTGGGCTTTTTTTCTGTTTTTGAGACACAACCTAGAACTCCAGACTAGAAAAAGTGGGAGAAGAACATGCAGTATTAGTATAATGAATTAGAAAACATGCACCTGATTAATTAATGGCATTATAGTTAATTAAAACACAGCCTGGGAGTTAAAGACCTGCAACTGGAGGGGGGGGGGCATGATGTATTTAAAGTAGTACCAAAGGGCTGCAACATGTTCAGATAAAGTTCAATGGTTACGGATTTTTTGGGGGCAGAGTTGAAGGGAGTGGTGTATTGAGTTGGGGCTTCTTAAGGTAGACGTAGGGAGTGTGGTGTACTCCTTTAGGTAGACGTAGGGAGTGAGGTGTACTCCTTAAGGTAGACGTAGAGAGTGTGGTGTACTCCTTTAGGTAGACGTAGGGAATTGGGGTACTCCTTAAGGTAGACGTAGGGAGTGAGGTGTACTCCTTAAGGTAGACGTAGGGAGTTGGTGTACTCCTTTAGGTAGACGTAGGGAATTGGTGTACTCCTTAAGGTAGACGTAGGGAGTGACGTGTACTCCTTAAGGTAGATGTAGGGAGTTGGTGTACTCCTTAAGGTAGATGTAGGGAGTTGGTGTACTCCTTGAGGTAGACGTCGGGAGTTGGTGTACTCCTTAAGGTAGAAGTAGGGAGTTGGTGTACTCCTTAAGGTAGATGTAGGGAGTTGGTGTACTCCTTAAGGTAGATGGAGGGCGTTGGTGTACTCTTTAAGGTAGACGTAGGGAGAGTGGTGTACTCCTTAAGGTAGACGTAGGGAGTGAGGTGTACTCCTTAAGGTAGATGTAGGGAGTTGGTGTACTCCTTAAGGTAGACGTAGAGAGTGAGGTGTACTCCTTAAGGTAGATGTAGGGAGTTGGTGTACTCTTTAAGGTAGACGTAGGGAGTGAGGTGTACTCCTTAAGGTAGATGTAGGGAGTTGGTGTACTCCTTAAGGTAGATGTAGGGAGTGTGGTGTACTCCTTAAGGTAGACTTAAGGAGTGTGGTGTACTCCTTAAGGTAGATGTAGGGACTGTGGTGTACTCCTTAAGGTAAACGTAGGGAGTGTGGTGACTCAAGTGGATGCCACACGTAGTAGGAATGTCAGCATGGCGTATCCATGGCCCAGACACAGAGGATACAGCCCAGCTGTAAAAGATCCATCACTTCCCCCCCACCCAGAGTGGTCCAGCACATACAGGCATTATACTGCAGCAGGGGGTCCCCGGCTCAGACGCACAGGACTGCAGCTACGCTGTGGGGCAGTGCTCAGTTCTCCAGCTTATTAAAATGGGAATTTAATAAAATCTGTAATATTACCACTCAAAACCCTCAATTCTCTGCAGCCCTTCTCAATCTCCTCTTATTAGGGTTTTCGGGATCCCAAAAGAAGGCTTTTGTTCGACCGACTTCTTAATTAATTTGGCCTGATTGATCTGCTGGGGGACAGTGACACAGATATGACATTTCTGAAAAGTTAAAAGGCAACAAGTTCTTGTTTAACTGAGCTGCTCATCTCTCGGCCGCATGTTGGTAATATGGCTTCAAGTGCAAAGGCGTCGGTAAGAAGAAAAGACAATATGCACTGGCAAACTGAGAAAATGCCTTGGTTAAAATATTTTAAAACCATGTATTAAACCACCGCATTGTTGTCACTTACAGTGACTCAGCTTCCAAATTAGTCAATTCTGTTTAAAAGTAACAACACTGACACCCTTCATTAAGCCTGATTTGGTTTGAAACCCATTCCGATTGTTTCAATTTCCTTTTCTTTCATAAAGCATTTTGATGTGCATTGTTGGGTAATAATCTAAATTGTAATTAAATCCAGCAGCATTTTCCTGCTTGGGAATAATGCCTTATAAGCAGGAGACGCACTCATTTCCGCCAGCTCAGTGTGCTAGGGAATCCAAATGCTCAAGAGTCTAACTGACAGGTGCTAATTGATCTAGATGCAGATGGTTCATATAAAACAGCGCTATGAATCCGCTCTAGGTCTTCTAGAGATTTTTTAAGACTGGAACAGGGCTGTTTATTCGTTTTAACAGCCATCCTCCTCAAATTCAACCCCAGAATTATGTGACGATTAAGCCCCGTACTGTTTCATTGCCGCTCCCGGAGAATGTGGCATCAGTGAAACGGATTTTATACTCATTGAACAGTCACGGTATCCTTAGTGTGCTTCTTGTAGGTTTAGATTGAAGAAGCCAGGAGTAACACTTAGCTATGATGCTCCATAGAGAGCAGAAATGATATAAATGCCACTGAATGATTAAGTAAATATTCCAGATTTCAGGGATACCGAACACAAAGTGAATCGTAGTACAGGGTGTTTTGGCATTCTAGATGTGAAAAATGGCATGGAAATGCAAGAACCTTGCGTTTGGAAGAGGGACCTGACGGCCGAGTGTGACAGGGAGGCAGCAGTAGGACACCATCACAGCTCCAGATGATTGTCTTCTCGGGATAACACGCCTTTCCTTTTTAAACCTTCCACTGATCGGCGACGCCAGCTCCCTGATACGCAGTGAAACGCGTGTGTTCTTAAAGGGCATGAGGAGCGTTACTACCCCTTTAAGAATGATCGGGGTCTGACAGTGAACACGGGAGGAGCCGTTTAACCGTCCGCGGCCATCGCTCGCAATCGGGGCTGCGGGTTTCGCATTAGTCGGAGTGGTAGGCAGTATTATCGCATTCCTCTTATCCTGCCTCTCGCATCTCCTTCGGTGCACCTGAGGGACCAAATCTCTGGGGGGACTCGCATCCGGGGGCAGAGCCCACATCACAGGGTTAGATGGAGCTGATCTGGAATGACTGACTCCTCCCCCCCCCCCCGCACCCCATCACCATCTCACCAAAGGACTAGAGGAATGGCTTTCAGAAAACGCATCCTTAGCGATAACACTGATCGTATCTTCTGCGGGTAGGGTAGCACTTCTCAAAGGAAGCCGGGTTCGGATGTTCTGGACATTTTCTCCGTCCTCCTAAGCGCAGGATGTGGGCTTGGTGAGTGTCAGTGTACACGGAACACTCCGGAGCAGCTACCTGCATCACACCTCAGAGATTGAAAAAGCTTATCTGAACTCGAGTGCAGAATATCAAAACGGAACCCTATAATCAGCCTCAGAACAAGAATATTTTCTTCTCTTCCTATCTCTTTGGGCGCATGCATATGGCTAAGAGCGTTTTTTAGGATAAAATAACAGACCAGTGTCCAAGCGATGCTAAAGTTACCCCTTCCCACGAGAAGTTCCTTCTTCGAGGCGAGACAAAAAAATAAAATCCTCTTAAATTATGGTTAAACATTTAGTTTGGTGTGCTGCTTAAAATCCACTGGGTCCACATAATTTAATTAACAGCCTGTAGCTATTTAGATAAAGAAAATGCCCATTGTTCATAAAAGTTGAAAATCACCACTCCAAAATTATGAAAGGTTTCTAAATTGACATTTAGCTGCTTTTCATGTACTTTTATCTTAAGAAACTTATAAAATTTTCTGCTGGATATCTATTTCAGGGGCGAGGGTGTAGGGGCGAGAGTGCAGTGGCAAGGGTGCAGTGGCGGGGGTGCAGTGGCGAGAGTGCAGTGCGAAGAGTGCAGTGGCGAGAGTGCAGTGGCCCATCAAGCTTTCCTGCATTCACTCTGTATCAGGAGTTTGCATGTTCTCTCTCATGCAATTAGGCTACCTGGGGAACCAAAGTGGACCCTGTGATTCACTGGCATCCCATCCTGGGTGTCCCCCAGCCCTGTGCTCTGTGATGGACTGGCATCCCATCCTGGGTGTCCCCCAGCCCTGTACCCTGTGATTCACTGGCATCCCATCCGGGGTGTCCCCCAGCCCTGTGCCCTGTGATGGACTGGCATCCCATCCTGGGTGTCCCCCAGCCCTGTGCCCTGTGATG
>JAODLC010000015.1:18631134-18644830 GCA_026781145.1 Hippopotamyrus pictus | reverse complement strand
GCCCCGCCGGCCCCCCCATGAAACGGGAGCACAGAAATAGTGTTGGGATGCCCACTACACCTGTACTTCAGCACAGTCTGAGTAATGCGCTGGCAACCCAAGATCCATTAGAAAACATTACTTCGGATTACTTATCGGATCTAAAGTGCCCAGATGTGCTCCATGTTTTCCATTTAAAATCACATTTTATGTGGTTTTGAAGTACATTTAGTTTAATTTCCATCATCTGGTTTTGTTTATTTAATTTAGTAGTATATACTGAATTCATAAAATGAAAACCAAAGTTTTCCATTAATCACTCGTTTTTTTTTCTCTTGTTCTCCGACATCATAACACAGTAAATGAACGAGAGCATTTCAGCCAGAGGAAGCATGACCCCAATTCACCCTCGTCTTTAGACTCCAGAACTTTTTCGTGGCGCTGCCCTCATGTGGTCATGTTTCGCTCAGGCCTCCTTGAGAGGTCAGTCTGTGGGGCCTGCTGGAGTTTCTCTGCATCCTCCCTCTCTGCCATGCCCTCCGGAGGTGTCTCACTCGAGCGTTTCGATCCCGGGGACGCGGGCCGGACCCCACCTGCCGGGACCTTTCCGTGGTGGGGGGGGGGTGTTACGGAGGCTGCCTCTGACCTTGTAGGAGAAACCTTCGGTAGACTTGGCTTCCGTTCTCGAGATTTATCCCCCTCACAGGAAATCGGTGCCACCACCCACGGTCATGTAATATAGAAGTCGGGACCGGGTTCACGTTCCATCTGCTCAAGCGCTCCAACTAACTGACCAGTCATTTTGAGTGGATCGTGGAGAGTTTGCTCTGGACTCACAGTCCCTGTTTCCTGGGCTGCTCTACCACAACACCCATCCCTAAGTCAACCCGAGAGCCCGGAAGTTCCACCCTACCGAGGGGTCTGTTTAAGCACCGCTCCACGGACTGGTTAATGTAGCCGGTGGCTTTTTGCTCCCCCCGGTAATTGGATAGAGCCGGGAATGGAGAGACTGTCACTATGCATGTGACAGCTGGCTCTGAGGAACATTTACGAAGAGAAGGGTATTGCCGGCAATCGACCGCTCCAGTCAGATCTGTCCTCATTAAGGCCATTCTCTGTCCTTGTAAGCACCCCTTAAGAATCAGGCCAGCCGTCTGAGCCTGCGCTATATCTTTCGCGATGGCCATTCTACATCCCTCATCATCCACAGGCAGCTTACGATAAGAAATCCAGGGACGAAAACGAGATTTGGTGAAAAGATCAAACCCGTCGTCAGGTTAGATTTCCCGCAGCCGCTTCTAGTGGCGGCGCTCACATCTTTAAGGGTGCGTGTGTAACACTGCAGCAATGCTGTCACACCAGCAAGCATGTGGATCTGATTACTGGGCGTGTGGAATTTGCGGTGTGTGGTATTGCAGTTTCCACCCACAAACCAAAAACATTCAGATCATTTGTTTCTAAAGTGCCCTCAATGTGTGCCCTGTGACCAACTATCAGCCTGTCGAAGCGCTGTATGCTTCCAGGGGTAAATTCCGGAACAGGCATGACCATGCACTGGAGAAGCAGTCACTAAAGATGGATGACATAGGACATTAAAATGGTAACAAGATGTTGAGGAAAATAAGATTAGCGTCATGTTGCAGTGATTTATTGGGACACGTTCCTTCAGCTCAGCTGGAAAGTGAGATTTTAATGCTTTACAGGTGCATGCAGTGGAGTTCAGGAAGGCAACCAATGCAGAGCACAGGAGGAACTCTTTAGAACAACTGTCACATAGCTAAAGGCTCCAATGACAGAGAGCAGGATGGACACTTTCGACCAGCTTACACAAAACTAAAGGCTTTGCGCTGATGGTTTTGTCAGGAAATTTTCTCTGATAACTATTATATCTAATATTCTGCTACTGTATCGTACGTTATTTTGGTATCAACAGTAATAAAAAGCAAACTTCTTATAATAACTTGTGATAATTCAACAGTGAGAGTGAAACTATATAAATAGGATTTGAATACAAAAACAAAACAAATCCTTTCTTAATGTGAGTTATAATGATGTTTGTATTAAATTCGTGTTGAGAATAGCATATTCTACAACATCGGTTAAGGAATGATGATGAGCTTTTGCACAAATAAGACTTGACATGAAGCAGGTTTGGAGAGGAAGTTTGTAGGTTATTGTAGTAGCCAAAACCCTTTGTGCACCCAAATGGACTTTCTAAAGATCTTAGAATGCGAGACTGTGGCAGGTTGCTGCATCTTAAGTAAAAGCTAAGATGACAGTCCAAAAACTCCTCTCAGAAAAGCAGATAACATCAGTGGATCTTTTTTCTGTATCAAACGGCAGGATTGTAATTTTCTTTGCAACTCTGGTCTGCAATTCTGAAAGTCTAAAAGCATTCTCTACTGTTCCTAGCTGTAAAAATATATATTTTAAATAGTGAGATTGCAGGTTTAGGTTTGGCCTTTCACTTTCTGCAGGGTATTATCAGCATCTGCTAAGTCTGTCAACTCCCCCTTTGACCAGCAGGTGTCGCTTGCCATCCCATCTTTTTCGCTGTTTTTTGTAAGTTCCTAGTGTGTTTCCCTGCTCCCCAGCCTGCCTCATGGCCACATGGGCTAAGTGGCGACTGACGTCTGGCTGTCTGCACTGCTGTGAGTTGGAGGCTTAGCCTCAATCATGTTGGTTCGTTTAGTTATCAGGTTCCCCAGTTTCATTGTGTACTTGTGTATATTTCTGTATCAGTTCAGGTGACTATGCCTTTGTTCTTGGTTCTCCTGAATTTTATCTGCTATTGTTATGTCATACTTTACTTCCCGGTATCTCCTAGTGGCTGTTGGCTTGATTGTTAATTAGCCACACCTGTTCCTCATCCACCCCTCATTAGCAGCGTATATACAGGTATGTGCCTTTGTCTCCTGCATGTTACCCGGACGTGAAGCAGATGTTTGTGCCGCTTGCATCAGACATTTCCGGCGTCAGTGTTGTCTTTGTCACATCACATTTCACCCTCCCGCCTTGTGTTTTGACCCCTCTTAGTCCCTTTTGTTTCTAGTGTCATTTAAGTTCAGTTTCAATAAACTCCCTTCTTTTCCCAAACCGCACTGTGGACCAGGCCTTACTGTGACAGGTATATTCCTGGATACAGAGCCTGAAATCCATTTGCTTTACACAGTCCGTTACTTTGTCTCATTAACGTAGATCCATATATGTGGTTCTCCATACAGTGCTATGCTTTACTATGGTACATTAGAAGCTGTGGGTCTTACTCTATAATGCCTTATATTGCTCTATATTACTTATCTTTATGTACCATATTAGGCAATGTGTCCGTCCTGTCCGTCATGGCTGACCCACAGCTCATCCTAAAGCATATGACAGTGTAAGCAGGATTGTTTTGGTCCCTCACAGGGACCTGCAGATGCTCAAAGTTATTTACCAGAATGGAACGTCTCCAGTTTGCAAGAGGGAACTGGAGTAGCCAAAGGAAATGTGTACAGACACCAAGAGAGAGCAGAGTCCATCTGCCGAATCTCCAGCCCGTGGTGGAGGGGCGACAGCGTTACCCATCAAGACCCCGCCGTAAAGGCTTTGCTTATAGCTGCAGAGAGGCGACAATTAGTCAGATTTTTCCAAAACAGCAATTAAAGCCTTGATGAAAGCAGACCTGTGTCATCGGCTCAGCAGCTCTGGGACGGGGGGGTTTAAGCTGACCAGCCGCGTTACTAATGAACACTAGCTGTCCTTCCCCAGCAGGTTGCGATGAGTGCATCAGGAGGGCATGCGTGTGGTCTGGCAACAGTGGAGTATACAGATTTGGAGGAGTCCACCAGTTCACTAGGGTGCTGCACCTCTCTGCTTTGATACTTCTCAAACGTCTAAGCTTACAGCAACTGTGTTTAACCTAGAGATTCAATAGGAATACATGCACTTCAAAAATAAAGTTCTTTAGATTAGGAAGTAAAACTGTTTGACGTGACTGTCTGTCCCTCGGGCGCTGTGGCGGATGTGCCAACCCCCCCCCCCACTCACCCCGGCAGTGCCCCACCTGCTGTACTCCTCAGCCTGGACCTCGCTTCGCTTTCGGCCGCAGCTCGTCAGACATCTGGACAGGCACCTGCTGCTCTGTCACAGCTACGTCCTGGCAGCAGCAGAACACCTGAGGCTCTACCAAGGGTGTCTGATACTGTCACAGGCGAAAAAAACTGTGCTGTACTTTCCAAAGGACTTCCTGTAACAGAAAGTAACTTGTATACGGTGAAAACTAATGGGAAAAATCCCATTTGTCCCTTCTATATCTGTCTCACTTTTAACTATTTATGGCCCAAACAATGAGTGTAGAATAAAGGTGCGTCATGAAGCAGATTCAGAAAATATTTCTGAAAATTTCAACTACACTAACCTCATGTCACTGACAGTGTAACATGAAGAGCTGCTGTCCCACATACATCAACTGGCATTTAATTTATTGCATATAAAACCAAAATGAAGAGACCAATAAATATTTATGCCACACAGTGTGTAATATCCAAGAAAGTATCTGATATGCTGCTCATTTTAAAGCACTCAGGTTAATGTTGTATGGTAACAGGGCTGACATGCAACATAAAATTTCCTTTTACCATGTAGTTTGAAACGGAGAACCTGTCTATGATGTAGTTATTCAGCTGTCAATTATCAAAAGGATCTGGAAAAGGAGGGTGAGTGAAACAATAGAACTTGAGAAAGAAAATTAATTCCCAGAACCAGGCCACACTCTCTTGCCTGAGCAAAGGAAACCTTTTATTAAATTATTTTTAAAAAAGGTCAGGCCTCAATGAAATCAATGCATGAAATGATTCAGGATCAGCAAATGATGACTGTGGTACCTTCAGCACATATAATTCAATTATACTGCCTCGCTAGCTTGCATTCAGCTTCATACAGACTCATTAAAAAGGCATGAACCGTCCCAAGCACCCTGTGCTAATAATGAAAGAAATACAATTTAAAGAGCAGGCAGGCCGATTCCTATAAAAATAGCCATTAACTGCAGCACTCGATGAAAACCTAAAAGCGCTACCAGTCAGCCAACAAGGAAAAATGCTCACACGTCAGTTTAATAAGCTCATATTTACATTGATTTCCACTGAATTCATAGATTTTCTGCCTGACAGGTGATTATTAATGTTGTGCAACTTTTTGCAGTGCAATCTATCCAGAAATATTTTGTCCACATCTGTATCACACCTGCTGCTGTCTTGGAGATACACAGTCTGTGCTAGCTGCAGAATGCAAATGCTAAAATCACATCAGAGAACCCAAGGTAATACCCATGCCTCATATTAAATCCAAGTCTAGTGCAATTATCCAGTACAGTGCGAGTCCTGAATCTATTCCAGGAAGAATGGGGCACAGGGTAGGGACCCCTTGGATGGGTTGCCAGTACATCAACAAAGGATATTTTTTCCTATATTTAGGAAAAACCAGGAGGACTAGGTCTAGCCCTGCAAACTCCTTGAGGGTTTCAAAAAAGCATGTTTTTGTCCGATGAGTTGTTATAAATAATTTAGGCTTCATCATGTAATGCTCTGTGTCCTCTTTCAAATCCAGGGTCCTCAGACACACGAGGAACCAAAGACCCCCCTTGAACTCACTGTTTTCATTATGTGTAATCTCATTGTTATGAGTGTTTAACCTAAGGGAAATGCCATGAGCCCTGGACTGGTGACCATGGCAGGGCAGTGGGGCTGTGATGAAATGGATCAGTGCGGCTGTGTGGGAGAATCTTCAAGGCTTTGGACTGCAGACAAATGATGAAGCCGGGGACTCAAAGTGCAAACTGCACAACAGTTGTGACGAAGATCAGATAATGTGTGAGAGAAGTTCACACATTTTATAGACAGCTCAAGGATCTGAGAGAACACTTTACATAACTTTAATGAAAGAATATGTCCCTGATGTAAATAAATAGCCCTGGGTGTTTTAGCATGACTCAAAAAAGAATAATTAAAAACCTCCCCGTAGGAAAGTAGAGCACGGGTGATGCCTGTTGCATCTACTGCCACCTAGCTGGGTTTCAGTCCTAAGAGTTGCCTTCTGTTCTCTCTCTGCTTTGCTTTTTATATATTACTGTACACATGACTTGCATCTGATCGCTTGATCGAGCAATGCTTTGTCACGATATACCACACATATATATGCATTTTACATTTATATACAGATTAACACATCCATAGACACATGAACACTTTGGTAAAATCTAACCAACATGACAATGACTAATCCCTGTACAAACACCGTACGTGAAGATTATAATTGCACAATGCAGATACTGGGCCAGGATTGAAAGTGTTGCTTTGTCAATTGCTTGCCAACATTGTGAACAGCCACCAATTTACCCATCATGCATGCTGACAAAGGATCTATAATTGTGCTATAATTATCCTGGTGCTTAGGGATTTTGATGTCTTGGCATAATGTTTTGGTGGAACATCCATTGTATTCTATGAGAGTTCAGGGCAATATGTTTATCACAGTATACTACAATAAAGTACAATATGTAAATGGGTAATTTAGTGCCCTAGATGGGACAGGAAAATACAGTATACTATAAAATATACTTACTCTTAGCTAGTCAGGAGTAGTGCTGACTCAACACTACAGGATAGAAAGCACTCCATCCTCTGTCTGGCTGACATACTGCTGCTTCCACCTCTGCACCACGTCTCCCAAACATTGCCTGAACTCTGAAAGGGCCTCCACCCATGTGATAAATCACGCTAAGCTCTACATAGCACAGGACAGGTATGTAATTGAACTTGTATGCCGACGGTCTTGCTCTCCCAGAGGCCCTCGCTGACGGATCGCCCTTCTCTCTGTGTCCTTCCGCTGCAGCCAGATGCAGGTGGCTGTCAGTTTCCATTTCTGCCCAGGTCATCTGAGGAACATCTGACTGGTGCTTCTCTGTGCAGCAAGCAGAACGGTGTATGTTCCGTAGGGCGGCGCAGACGGCAAGATCCAGAAGAGCTCGTGAGCCGTGGACGCAGGTCCCAGAATGCCGCGCGGCAGGATGCGATATAAAACCGCGGCCCTGAAAGCGGGCGGGCGTGTGAGACTCACCGCTGCCTCCACGTGGTAGAATGGAGTAGATGGAGAATCATTTCCGTGGGGCTGAATTCTGTTATTACCAATTAGGGCCGAGTGTTCGGTTTAATTTGATACAGTCCCTCTGTGCTTTCGGTCTTTAGTTTCTAATGGTTCAGGCAGACCTTTCAATGCACATTCAATACGATATTTCCGGTCTGTCAGTCCTTCTCTGTGAAGGAGTCGGCGGGAATGAAAAGCAAACTGTACAGAGTAGTGATGCGGTGATTTTCTCATTCCCTGCAAAATACATCACAGTAGTGCATTTCTTTATTCTATATAGATAATGTACCATCTTTATACATCGTCCTGCGAGTCCATGTACTGGCATAAGTTGACCTTTACCTCGATCTACTCCCTTGTCCACTCTGCCACCTGCGACAGGCTCCAGCCCAAAACCACAGCCCTGCTTAGGATGGGTGGTTGGAAGATGGATGGCTGTTCAGACAGTTCTGATGTAACCACAGCGACAGTTTCCAGGACACCCCTGAGTCCAGCATTGAGGGTCTATTAGAGGCAATTTTTTTGTGCACAAATTACCCGCTAATTGCAGCTCAATAGTCTAGCTGATTTCACACATTTATTAATAAACCACCGCGCCACGCTAGTCGCATACGCCTAACCGGCATCGACGCGGCTGCCGAAAGCGGGTCACCGTCTGCAGTCAGACTCACTTATTGGCTACGTTTTGGCTTTATATTTAACAGCAGAACTGTTGCCTGAGCGTGTGTGGCTGCTGCTTTGAATTCTCTAGGAAAAGCAGACATGCTGGTACTCAGCTATAAGGCAGGAGTCTGCTCTGCCGTCTGAGGGAGTTCACGGTCTGTGCAAGAAGGTGGGAGGGTATGGCCCTCTCCAGAGGGACGGTCATGTGACCACGGCCGGCTGTGTTTACCTCACCTGCCCCTCATGTTTGCTTGTCTGATGAGATGTACTTATGAGTGCTGTTGTTTCTCACCTCCGGTGGACCAGCCCTGGTCCAGATGGCCATCCTGATTCCCATTCCATCAAGCCACCCCTGAGTCACACGCCAAAATTAATAGTGGTTTTCCCTCTCAGTTTGTTTTCATGGGGCCTACAGTCCTTCTCCCTCCCTGTGAACCCCACATCTTCTGGCCCCAATAAAAGGTCCCATTGTCACATGGTTCCTGTATACCGTCCTGATCAGAGTGGTTCTCACACACGATTTGGGCTCTGGCGGTTGTTTATCGAGCACCCGGTCCCTCGGAGCCCTGCCTTACCACCTGCCGCACGGTTCTGCAATATGAGCCGACTGCCACTGCACCAGACAAAGGGAGATAATCATGGATATGCATTTCCCAGGTTCACGTGTGTCGGCTTGCTGAAAGTCACGCTCTGAGCAAATGGCGATATAAATAGCTGCCGCTTTTCTGCCACCTACGAGCACACAATGAATTTCTTTTCGACCTGCGCCCCATGACTTATCTCTTTTTGTCTCTGACGACACGGAGACTCCGTAGCAGTGGAAAGGCAGAATGGAGGTCCCAGTTACACACCATTACTCATCAAAGGCCGCACATAGCGCGAGCTGGCAGGCGCGCGATAAGCCAATCAGCGGGCAGGTCCTCGCTCTGGTTTCAGAGCTTACACAGCAGGTGGCCGGAGGAACGGGCCGCGATATTCCGGAACAGGCCTTTGCGTTCTTCCCCGGAGCAAGGTACGTGTCCTGGACCGTTTCCAGTCATGCCAGCTTTCGTGGACGGCCTGCTTCACAGATAAAGAGGAGATTTATGACTCGCGGGCAAATTGCTGCAATCAGCGTGGCTTTACTTAAATAAATCAAGCATTTTGACGTATCTGATGACCAAATTACAAGCACTCTTAAGTTATATTACTCTCACACTGCACTGCTATTTCACCGTGGTATGAGTGACTGTGTTAGACTGAATTAAAGTTCTGCACTCAGCTCCCTATAGTATATGCATGATCCTTGATCGTGTCTCTCCCCCCCCCAGTCAATTCAGACAGTGAAGGCCTTCACGGTACCCCCCCCCCCCCCCTTTGGGGGGACTGACAGCACAGCATCCGACATTTAACAAAATGCCTTAAAAAGGTGAGCGAGTAGTTTTGGCTTCGTCACACTGACGTGCTGTAAGACGGTAATCCTCATGCTCGGTGCTGTCGAATCGGTCGGCCCCACTTAATTTCTGCAGAGAAAGGAGCTGTGAAGAGGCTTTCTGTCATTTTTATTTGCTTGTCTCTTGCTGCCGATATACATTAGAGGTTGGTTTTTGCGAAGTGCCCTCTAATCCCCTGTGGGGCCCAGAGCGACGTGCTCTGAAATGGCACGGTTATGCTCGCCGGTATCCCCTCACAGCACGGACACCTTGTCTCCCAGGCGTGGAACGTTCCGGCACAGATTCACAGAACACCACTGAGCTCCTGTGAGTCTTCACGGCCTGCAGCTCAACATTGCTAATGGGCAGCGGTGTATGTTTGACGGACAAGGATAATCTCCTGTCTGCGTAGGTGCATACCCTCTGTGCAGGTGAGCGTGGTCTGGTGGGAACGCGTTTCCAGGAGGACAGACACAGAAACATTAGCTCAGCGAAACAAGGACAACAGATAGGGTCACATGGCATTAATACCCAAAGTATGTTACAATTTTGCAGTTACATGTGATGTGTAGTGTTGTACATATTTATTCAAATCTACACAGGTAAACCACAGATACACTGGTTCAGTGTTTCTCTTCCATGAATTTGCCCCTGCTGGGAGGCGGTTTCTTCCAGCTGGGTACTTTCCTATGCAGTAGAGGTAGTAAATCTGTTCCACTGTCTTCCCCTAACAAAACATATTTGTGTTTTCCTTCAGTTTTTTCTACTGTTTATTCTCAGTGCAATTAAACCCATTTATCATGCGAAATACAGTACCTTTTTAAATCTCTTATCTGAGGAAAGTGCTGTAATAGTTACACCAGTGCAGGAATTTATACTGAAATGGTTTTTTTTTTTATTGTACAGGGTGTATAAGTGTTGAGGATGCATGTGTTTATGTCACCCCTCAAAAGGGCAGTATTCAGACTGGCATTATTCAGGGAAATTACAATAGGGAGACATCCAGGGAGGTCACATCTCGTGGGCACTGGAGGTACAGCTAAAAACAGCAGCTACTAGGAACAACCAACATTTCAGGAACCACCAGGGATTGTATGCAAATTACAGATGCGGCGCCAAGTGTCCATTTCACCAGGCATCTGGGCTGGTTATCGAACCTTTCGGGCTCCTGTTTCATTGCGGATGATTCCCTGTTTGTTTATGTGCCAGCGCAGAAGATGACATGCCACCTGTTTTTATACTATAAATTACACATGTATAACCTTAATCACCAACTCTTTACTGTTGACAGGAAGTGATGCGGGAAGCGTACGGCGTGAATGTGGATCTTCACGGCGCTCGTTGGCTGAGTGTGCATGACATATTGGTTCCTACACTGTGATTAATGGGTCTTCTTCCAGGGAACGCACAGGAAGGAAATAATAATTGTTCTTACAGAACAAATGCTGTCAGGTCGGGTATCCAAGGGCATATGCAATGTAGATTTTCGTTACCTCCAGAGATATTTGGTTTTAAAATACTGAACTTATTTAGCAGTTTTTAGTTTTTCTTATAATATTACAAATGTAATATTCATTCACAGTTTACCTTTTCAGCAACAGCAGATTGCAACATTGCCTGTTTACAATGATGGCTGCCAACCTTAATCCTCCACACTTTAACAGCCATAAAACTTCTAGGTAACAGTTTTTCCTGAATGGTATGTCTATAATAATGTACGGACGCATTTATAACACATTATAATGCATTCATTAACAATTATGAACATGGATATAAATATATGCATATAAAGGCATTATAGCCATGTTTATTATGCATTATGAAAGATTTATGAAGGACTCATAATGCAGTACAAAGCATCTTTAATTCTTATACCAACCATTATAGTGCATTATGAAAGCTCCTCCGAAGCTTATAAAGCATTATAATCAACACTGTAATGCATTATGACGGTCAACTGAACATGCGGTAATGCTTTAGTAATGCTTATACCAACCATTATATTGCATTATGAAGGTATTGATAATACATTACAGATGACAGCCTCAAATAAAGTGTTACCTCCTTCTTTGATTCGACATCCTCTGCTCCTCTCTGCTCCATCATTCTCAGGATTTAGGTTGGGATGGGGGGGAGGGGTCCATCACCCTCAATAATATCACGTATAATGCCTGGTTTACAAAAAACACATGCGATTATTACACCTCATTATATAGCTTAGTTTTTTTCTTACAGTTTTTTCTGTAGAGGCCCTACCCTCCGTTAAAACCCAACTCCCGCTCTGGCAGATGCTCACTTCCAGACCCACAAGGAGACAACATAGAGAGCGGTGAGCACAGAATGCCTTCGTGTGTAAGCTTAACTCATTGAAGCCCTTGTACAGTATTATAACCAACAGTTAATCAGCAGTTAATCAATAACTCCTCCATGAATCGCCACCTTACCATGGTGGAGGGGTTTGCATGCCCCTACTGTATGATTCTAGGAGCTACGTTGTCATGGGCGATTGCCCCTGGTAGGGTCTCCCAAGGCACACTGATCCGGGGTGAGTGGCCAGACTAAGTGAGGTTCATATTGTCGCTTATGATGTAGAACAGGGTTCTTCAACTCTGGACCTCGATTCCAAATCCAGGCCGTGTTTTCAGTTCTCCCAGGTAGTTGTTTAATAATTACTGATTCTGATTAGTCAGAGGCTTCACACCTGACTGATAGGGAAAGGAAGGCTGGAAAACCAGCAGTGCTCGGACCTCGAGGACCGCGAGTTGAATAACCCTGATGTAGAAGATCAAGGGGGATGTTACTCCGCCTGGATTGGGGAGCCAGGCCTGGGGTGGGGGCTTGAAGGCGAGCGCCTGGTGGCCAGGCCTCCACCCATGGGGCTCGACTGGGCATAGTCCGAAGGGGTAACATGGGTCCGTCCCCCTGTGGACCCACCACCAGCAGGGGGAGCTGTGGGAGTCGGGTACAGTATAGCTCGGGTGGCAGTTGAAGGCTGGGGCCTCGATGGATGATTGTCGGTTACCAATACTGGCTCTCGGCACTTGGGAGGAATGGCCTGCCTGATCGTGTTGGACAGGTGGAAGAGTAGAAGAATCTTGTTCATGAGTGAGGGAAGAAGGGAGCGGGAGATCGGAGGCCGGTTGGCGCAGCGTCGGCAGTAATGCGGATGCTGTACCATTCTGTTGCGACGAAGAGAGAGCTGAGCTGAAAGGTGAGGCCTTTGATTTACCAGTCAGTCTATGTTTCTACCCATCACCTCATGAGCTCTTGTTAGTGACTGAAAGAATGAGATTGCAGATACAAGCGGTAGAAATGAGTTTCCTCCAGAGGGTGTCTGGGCACAGCCTTAGGGATAGGGCGAGGAGCTCGGACGTTTTAGAGGGGCTCAAAGAGGAGCCACCGCATCTCCACATAGAACCACCTCAACTGGCTCCGTTCAAAGGTCCTTACTGGACGGCTCTCTGGGGAGGTCTTTCAGGTATGTCCAACCAGGAGGAGGCCCGGGGCAGACCCAGGACACACTGGAGAGATTATATCTCTTAGCTGAGCTGGGAACGCCATGGTATTCCCCTGATGGAGCTAGAAGATGTGGCTGGTGAGAGAGAGGCCTGAGCATCCCTGCTTAGACTGCTGCCCCCCCAACCCAACCCCAAGAATGGAATGGAGTTTAATTTTCTCATGTCAATTAAGCTTCATAAAGATTCTCTGACTTCACTGTGCAGACTGCAACTAGCTTGGTTAGTTAACAGCATAGCACTAATAGCAGCACTGATAACTCAGTGGTACATAGTGTTTGTCTCAGTCACAATTGTCAATTCACTGTGTTTGCTGTTACGGCACAAGAATGAGTAAGAAGCCCGTCAAAATGGGGCCAGATCTGGCATTTATTTGGAAAGCGCCATAAAGTTACTCAATTACCAGAAACTCATTTAGTTCATAAATAGTGCTGCCAGAAAGTCCCATTTATTACCAAGAAGAGGTTCAGTAAATCTCCAGCACTTACTTCTATGGGGCTGTAGGAGAGGATCTTCTATTCGCTATTTTATGTTTGTTGTGTCTCTTTCCAGAAAGTTAGGATGTGTTTGTGAGAGAGACGGGGTGCAACAGAGTGACAGGGGCATCACAGATGAGGTCATTTTTCCACAATGAATGGCCCGACATTTGTGGCGAAATCTCACAAATTGTGCATAATTTTATTAATTCCCACAAATTCAGCGTATATAATGGGGGACTTAACGTACTTAAACTACCATATTAGTCAATATGAATAACAGGAAAATGGAAAGATAAAATTCACTTCATATACTGCATTTACTGTATAACAGCAATAGTTAAAAAAAAAGAACTGTTTATAGCATGACTACAGAATCGCCTTGTGAGGCAATGTGACGTCACACCTCTGACCCCAATATACCCTAGCCAGCCTCCGCGTCCCACGTTGAGGTGGTGAATATGGTGGGGGTGTGTGTCGCTTGCACTGATTGGTGGAGGTGGTGAATATGGTGGGGGTGTGTGTC
>JAODLC010000015.1:18610931-18624939 GCA_026781145.1 Hippopotamyrus pictus | reverse complement strand
TATATATATGGTTATGCATATATTCATTTAGGCTGGCCACCATTCCACTCTATGCATGTCCACACGTATCTTCCACTTCCATCACTGTCAGTATTGGCCCGTCCTTGTGAGGGGCTGTGGAGATGTTATTATATACTGTATGTTTTCTTTTGTCTTTGTGGTTTAATTTTCCTTATTCATTTAGTATTTTGGCTGCCTGTATGAGATGTGTACGGTGTGCTGAGCAACTTGCAGCATCTAAGCTTGTTTTGTTTCTTATTTGATTCTGATTTGGTATTTTGTGATGTCCCCTCGAAGGCCCATCCCTCCAGATACTGTAGCTATGCATGCATAGAGAATAAATGATTTCATTGTTTTTTTTTATAGCAGTCTCTAGTCTCAGTCATTAACGAGTTGGCCATCAGTGGTCATGGATAGATAATACTCTTTTCTCTCACAAGTTTGCCAGGTGTACTCTCTTTAATGAAGCTTCTTTTTAATGGATAATGGCGTCCCATTATTGAGTCAGTTGAATATTCAGTCATTGTCACTTCAGATCACTCTGCTGTAATCCTAGATCTTAGCTTTGCATCAAAGCCCGAGGAAAACCATCCCTGGAGCCCTGATGGGCACTTTTATCTGACAGAGATTTCGGCAGCTGTGCCAGGTTCCTCCTGGAGTCCAGCAGAACAACTTCTCCTTCCTTTTCATTTAAAATTCTTAAGGCACTTACGACAAGGAACAGTATTTTGCATGCTCATAAGTTTAATAATTCAGTTTCTGCTTATGATTTACATTGTCTATATGAATATTCAGGGTTCATCAGCTATCTCCTCAGTATGCCCGACCCAGACCTGTGTCTTCACTGCTTTCACTTTGAATTTACACTCCATGTCTACTATATTAGGTAGCCCTATGTTCCTACGACCGGTTAGGACCCCTTTTGGTCTCTAGAACCACTTCAAGGGTCGACAAGTCATGCATTCAAAGAACCTATGCTGCACACCACTGATGTACTGAGCTGTTATTTTTGGACTTTATACTTTAACCTGTCAGACCATTATTCTCTTCAGCAGCATAACTGCTGCCGACAGGATCGGTTTTTGTTCATAAACTTTAGACACTGTAGCATGTGAAAATCCCAGGACGGTGACTGTTTCTGTACCATCATGTGGTACGGCAGTGACTGTACCACCTTTAACATCACTTTGATTATCAATCGCAGTCATTCAATAAGTGAACCTTCCCACCCTGTCTGCATGCTGTATCTATTTGCTTATAACCATATGAATGTCTGTTTGGAGAGGAAGGCCGTTATTAATACTTCAGCATTATCGCCCAGTTGCTTCTTTCTGACAGTTTCATATCTTTGCTTTTTAACAGTGACCTGTAGATTGTAGGGTGCGTTTTGTGAAAAGGAATGCACTCCGCATGCTTTCATTTCTGTTCCTCTATCTGTTTTTCAGGCCTCATGATGCTCATTTTTGGAGAGACAAGATTCAGAGCATTTGACAAAGTTTAATACAAAGCAATAGGCTATAAGATTGGCCTTACTGTATCTATCCTAAATTATATTACTGGGTTACCATTATAGACAATACAACACTCTACTTTTATATGCCTGAGTAAATGGTGTCAAGTGAAGGCTAACTTCTGCATTTGTTCCTCCCAGAGGCCTGCAGTGTGGCTGTCTGCAGTGTGGCTACCTGCAGTGTGGCTGTCTGCAGTGTGGCTGTCTACCCCTGTCCCTCACTCATTATGATACTAACCCCCTAGTTGTTTTTTCTTATTGAAAATATATCTTTGAATCATGTAAGTTGACTGCATCCTCCCTCTTGGTGCCAATTTAACAACTGCTTACTTTTATCTGTCAAGTCGGTCTCTAAATTTGCAGTATGGAGGAGGAGAAAATGTCTTTTGAGCCCTCAAGAATTACATATTAATAGAACCTTTGCCAATTTAGATAAATAATGTACCGCGGTTAATCTCCTAAAGTCACATTCACTTATATATATATATATCCTTGATTGCTCTTTAATTCAGCCTCAAAGGTGCATGTACAATTTAATTCCAGTCACTGTATCTGTCACAGACTCCTCATTTCCACATTCTAGCAATGCAAAAAGAGACGAATCCCACGTCCATAACCACCACACCCCAGAGGTCCCAGCACCCAGACGAATGATGAGCGTAGGATTCCCTTTGAGGTGCCCTGCTGACCCAGTGCTGGCTCGCACACTCTGATCGTGCTCTATAAGGAAAGGGTTACGGAAGTCCTTTTTCTGACGCACATCAAAAGCACTAGACGCAGCTCCTGTCACTCTTCTTAGGTCACCCCGGGATCCTTTGGCTTTGGCATGGGACTCTCTGTTACCCTGATGTTTCAATGTGACGGGCTGGCCGTCGGGAAGCTCGGGACCTGCCCCCTGTTTGGCGGCAGAATGTACTGTAACAACCATCCCCTCAAAGAGCAGCAAAATATATTAAGGAGGACTCCCCAACTCCAATCTGCAGCAAAATGTCAAATTGGGGCCGTTTGACAGCAAATTCCCAGGCTGCTATCTGTTGCCAATCCGCCCCTATTAACAGATAAATCATTCTACCATTTGACAATGTTTTTTCTTTCAAAATACAGAATAGCTGAGCTTATGATCTCACATTTAGTATTAAATAAATGTATTATTTATTTATATATCTTACACTCACATGTTATATATGAGGGTGCTTACATATATTGTGTGTGTGTGTGTGTGTGTGAGAGAGAGAGAGAGAGAGAGAGAGAGAAACTTTGTTTCATCCTTGTATACACACACACAAACCATTATAGGTTAAGCCACAACCTAATAACACAACAATGTGAGGCTACAAGACGGAAATTGGTCTTTGGACTATAGGTGAGTTTGGTTGTCCTTTGACCTCTGCTCTTTGTGGTTTTAAGAATTATTATATACAGTTAATTGGCTCATTAGTCTATTGAAATGTAAATCTAAAACCAGCATTACTGAAAGGATAAATGGATCAAGAGGGCTTGGAATTCAAACTAAGTGAACTGTCAGAAAGTCAGTGAGGTAGGAAACAGAGATGAGTGAGGAGGTTGTTCACGCGGCACACAAACAGCTCCGTCTCTGGTGTATTCTGAGAATGAAGGATTTCTGTGTTTTGTGTCACGAGGTTATTTTTCTGGTACCACTTTACAATAAGGTTCCCTTTTGCCACTTGTAAATGGTAGTAAGTCGGTGTTACAACTTGTTTAAAATTATCTATTTATAACTTACAAAGTGTTACAACCTAATTAATAACCAGATTATAAACCATACATAAACTCTTTATATGGGTAGTCTTATTGTAAAGTGGAACCGTTTCTTTTCAAACAAATGTTTGTATGTTTAAAGTTGCCATATCATGCATTTCTTTCAAATTCTTCTCTAGTATTTGACCCTAGAAGTAGAATGTGCTGTTTTCCCTTATTTTGTGAGCTCATTAATATGTACATGAGTTTTGCTCTGATTGGCTGGTTTACAGTGAGACAAAAAATGAGCATAATAATAAATTTGTTTTCAGAACTGTACTGTAACAAGGAGACATGAAAGAAATAATTTTTCATTTCATGCAACAAATGATTTTACAAGGCTCACTTCGTCATGCAAGTTTTATGAAGAACCCCAAACGGTGAGCTGAGCAGTTTGTAAATGTGCTATTTTGTAATGAATTTGGAGTTCCACTTTTGTTTCTTTACTGCAGTATTGATTAGTCATTCATGTAGCTAAAGGTAGGCTACAGCATGTACAGAAGCCTCTTTTCAATGTCAGCGTCACAGACGCTAACGTTGTTTACTACTCCCCTGTCAAACTGGGGTACGGTTTCCCAACAGCATAGTTGCTAGCAACATAATTAGCGACTTACGGTACATCGTTAGAACCATGCAACCGAACGGTTCAGACTACTCTATGCAAAGTGCCGTCATCCCCATCAGAGCCTCGAACAGCACACTCATGCATACAGCCAGCATGCCTTTTCGCTGCCGTCCTCCTCTTCGTTCTTCACAATACCCACATGAATGTTGAAGTCCACATGCTTATGCCCATTGAGCTTGAAAACAGGCTGGCACATGTTATGTTCGGGGGCGTGGTTAAGACGTAGCTGTTACGTAACAGTCTAGGAATTTCAAAACAGCCCTTTCAGTTTCCTTCATTTACATATTCAGGAATTAGATTGCATTGAGGGAACAGCAGTGTTTGAGATTCACGGTATGCCATTTCCAATTGTTCTCTTTCACTTGGCACTACCACATGCTCCTACTTCTGTCACTTCTATAGATTTTTTATAGCTCTTGCTATATTACTATCATGCACTTGTTACTTCTCACTTATTGAAAGTTGACTCCTTGATCACTGTATTTTTGTGATATATCATCTGCCTCACTTTTATATTGCTTTGGACAAAAGCATACCCTAAGTTCAACTTAATTCAGTTAAGGATGCGATCATTTCCTCAGAAGAACAGTTGGGACTTTCTGCGCACGTATCAAAATCAGAAGTTGGTATCAACATGGATCTCCTTTTAGCCCTGGATCTTTCCAGTTGGTTATTACTGAACGGATATGCTGCTGTTCCTTTGCCGGAAACTTAAGATGCTTAATGACCTAGCCTGACATTTAAAGTGCCATCAGCACCATTAGATCACGAAGGATGCCAATTATTGCATGGGATACCTAAGTGCAACTCTGTCGTAACCAATAGTCATCATTTTTGCTTTCAGAAGGAATCATACTCCGCAGTCTTTTCAAAACAGTGTCATCGTTGCCAAAAATGAATTAGTCCAGCTGGTG
Organism: Hippopotamyrus pictus; assembly: GCA_026781145.1. Taxonomy (NCBI): domain Eukaryota; kingdom Metazoa; phylum Chordata; class Actinopteri; order Osteoglossiformes; family Mormyridae; genus Hippopotamyrus; species Hippopotamyrus pictus. Next base: position 18,620,132 of record JAODLC010000015.1, on the reverse strand, counting down.
TCTATAATGGTCTCCTTTAATTTATTCACAATAAGTTCACGCCACAATCTTCGGAGTACTAAGATGGTCTTATATTGGGCTTGACTGGTGACAATCTTTCAATGTTCCGACAATATTTTATTGGCCTGTTTAAAATAGAAACATTACTAGTTTTATTTCTGGTCATCTTACACTCTGTGGATGAGTCAGTTATAAATATATAAACTCACCATAATTGCAGTGCTATAGTTAGGAGTATATGTGTAAATCTGGTGCGTCTATATAAAAAGTTGAGTATCGACCATATTTAACTCCAGTGTTGAATAATATGTACAGTACTTGACATCCCTTCTCCACAATTCTGTTTGAGTGGAATTAGAGCCCAACTGATGATTCTTAGTACTACTTAACTATATACCCATGTAATCCACAGCATGTTGCCTTTGGATCGGGTCAGCGCACCTTATTACTCATGTCTTTTGTTCTACTTGGGATTCTGTTTATCAATACCATACGCTCATGTCTCCAGTGGCATCACAGTGATGGCATCACAGTGATGACATCACCTGACGCTTCGTCTGTCCTTGTTCCAGGCCTCCAGGGAATAGACAGCTTTGCAGATGATTGAAAAATGGCCTTGAAAAAGGACATTATTGGGATTCTTCACTTCCCCTTTGCCTTGGAAATGTATCCTGCAGAGCTGCTGTGGAATTATCATTTCCACACATCCTCAGTCAAGGATTCTCACTTGACACCCATGAGGGTGCATATGGGCTCGAAAGAAAATCATTATTTCTGGAAGGGCTGGGTATGGAAATTATAACACGGGTTACTGTGAGTTTTGCTCATTCATTATTTTACTGCAAATCTCAGTCAGTTCATGTCTATGACTGGAAGGCTATAAATCCCATTAAAGTATGAGCAAGACTACTGTCTAAAAGTCATCAGGACTCATAAAACGCATCCATTTCACAAACTGACAAAATTTGAACAGCTATAGTCAGAGCTTTATCAAAGACACAGGTTTGTGGAATGTGACAAAAGAACTACAATTCCCAAGGCTACTAGAACCCCCTGAGATCGCCCGACCTTAATCCCTGCCCTTCACATTGGCTCCAGTGCTGTGCTTGATCTTTAGCATGCAGGGCTTTGGTGTGAATGTTATGGTTTATCAGGAATTAGAAAATGTCCCACGTTTATGCCCCATGTATGGGGTTGTTTTAGGTGCAGGCTGCTCTGTTCTTTTCCCGTTTGTTTTTACGTGTTTATGCCTGACATTTTTTATTAACAGGCACAGTCTAAACTGTCATTCTCTGGGAGGTTAGCTTACTGCTGAGTGTCCATTTTGAAAAATTGTATCAGCCTTCGTGTTCAATATTATGGATATTTTGCGAACATGTTAATATTTCTGTTCTCTTAAAGGTTATTTGTTGTACTGCGGGATATTGGTGTGTGGCGTGATAAAACGCTCTCACACACTAGCGCCTTCCCAGCACGACATGAGAAGTGCTTTCAAAAGCAGTGCAAGCAGGCCGAAGATGAAGCACCAGCACGAAGAAGTCGAGTTCTGTTTCATGCAAGGTCTCCTATAAAAGGTTATGAAGAAAATGTTTGCAGATGCGAGTGTGGCACGCTTAACCTTGCAGAGGCAGGGAGAGGCAGGCAGTGAGAGGCAGGGAGAAACAGTGAGAGGCAGGGAGAGGCAGGCAGTGAGAGGCAGGGAGAGGCAGGCAGTGAGAGGCAGGGAGAGGCAGTGAGAGGCAGTGACAATACAGAGGTTGGCCCACTCGGGGTAAAGGGCATGTCGTTCCTTTATCGCATTTGCAGTTTTTCCCAGAGTTAGGTGAAGAAATTCCCTTAAAACGACGCAGGGACTAGAAAAGCCACCACAGTCAAGGATAGATTGACCGCTGTTTCCAGGCACCTTTACATCCCATGAAACGTTCTAGCATAGCTATCGTTTCATTGGTGGAATGAATTCGTTGTCAATGTGCCACCATGTGGGAAGTATACCTTACGTATCATCGTGCGCGACATGAGCACACGGGGCCCCCGATCACAGATTGCGGCGCTCTGTCATGTCGTTTTGATTTCGTGTAATTCAGCGTAGTTAGCTCACGGTGCAGTGTGGACGCGCTGAGATTAATCGCCGGAGCGTTAAGAGTTATTTGTAGCTGATTACACTCGCCGAGGCCGACAACTGGCGGCATGTTGATCCTACGGACCTGCAATGCACACAAACACCCTCTGAGTACAACTGCCCACGTTCATTATGGGAGACAGCTGCAGCTCCAATGCCCAGACTGAGTTCACGTCAGGCGGATTCCAGCTTAATCCCGCCCCAGAGTTATCAAATAAAAATCTTTCCTTCAAGATCAAGCCCACAGGAGGTTCGAATCAAGTCTGCATTAGTCTTGGATAAGTTCCTGACCAGTGGCAGGCATGTGCTGTTAGCTCAACTGTGACGGCATGGGCACAGGAATGAGTATTATCAGCTGCAGTGTGCAGGTGTATAAGCTTGTAGAATCTTCCCCTAATTTTTATGGAGGTCATAGCAGCAGAAACTGGGCAGAACCAAAAATCATGCAGCTTTTCAGAGCTGCTGGGGAGCTGTAGAAATTTTTGATGCTAAGCTTTTAGCAGCAGTTTTGTAATAAAAATAAATGTACTAAAATAAATTAAGTTCCATAAGATATTAAATATAAAATAAAGCATTACTTAATGAGTATGGAAAATAATTTTGTCTTTCAAACACAAAGAATTTTTAACGGGATATATTTTATCTCTGGAGTTTGAAACAATACTTCTAAATTGGGTTCTTCAAAGGCCTTTGTTTTAATTGTCTCATAAAATTCAAGCCAACGCACTGAACTGATTAAATACTGTTCTTTCTATAAGCTTAACACTAAAGCAATGTAATAGCATCAGGTTAAAATTAATATATACGGAAAATTATTGCACGACACATCCATTAAATTTACAATTATCACAATGTAATTTTATCCCTTGTTTGCAGTATCATCACACAACTATTCAGTGAACTTGAAACTCTTGAGTTTTGCAGTGCTGGGTACCCATTTAAGGTTGTCCTTCCTGTGCCCTACTTCAAGCCAGCTTAGCATATGCATGCAACAGTATTAAGAACCAAATGTAGATCACAAGGAGGAGCTTAAATAACACAAATACAGAGATGACTCATCATAGATTCTGTCATCTTATAATGCTGCAGCGGGCTGAACATAGATAATCAGACTGTTAAACATAGATCGGTTCTGTGCTGCAGTCCATGTGACTTAGCCAAACGGCAGCATCTGTAAGTGAGTATCTATCTCCAGTGACAGCTAATATGCACTCAGGTGCTCTACAGGATTAACTTCATCATGAAAGAATCGTGCTCAGGATTGGATCTTCTTTTCCGATTACCTCTGCTGCCGATGTTGGGTCAGTTTTAATCTCAAAAACAATTTTGTGCCCAGGATGATAATGGCTGGATTTGATTAGCATGGGGGTCGGTGGGGGTGCTTTTTCTTGTTTCTCCCGTCCCTTAGATGTAAGTCATGCCTCAGAAGTTGGGGAAGTGGGCACTTGTGCAGCAGGTAGCATTGCAGCTGCATTGTTAACACAAAGAAGCCCCAACTCTCACATACGCACAACCATAAGAGGCCCACACTCTCAGATGCACACAGCCATTAGAGGCCCACACTCTCAGATGCACACAGCCATAAGATGCCCACACTCTCAGATGCACACAGCCATAAGAGGCCCACACTCTCAGATGCACACAGCCATGAGGCCCACACTCTCAGATGCACACAGCCATAAGAGGCCCGCAATCTCAGATGCACACAGCCATAAGAGACCCACACTCTCAGATGCACACAGCCATAAGAGGCCCGCAATCTCAGATACACGAAACCATTTTTCCCATGTTTAGCTTAAACTTTTTCTGTCTCAGAGAGGTTCTTCTACCTTTGGTTGAAGGTCCTTGCTTATTCCATTTGAGATAAGTTCCTCCTCCAAGGTCTTCAGTCTCTTGGTTTGGTATTTCATCTGACAACATCTTATGAAGCCAATCAAGTCTCCCTTTCTTTCAGGTGATGACCCGTTTCATTGGTGGTCACCACCTCCTTTGTTTGATTGAAGCTCATTATCATATTCAGTGTTAGTCTTTCTTTTCATTTTAAATGAAAACGATGCACTATTTGCCATTCGTACAAGTACGAGAACAGGTACACTGGAATGTGTATCTTCACATATCCCCTCTGCAGTTTTTTTTTTTCGTAAGACACACATACAGAGGTGAAAGCAAAGCTTGGGTTCAGACATTCATCTAGCACCCCTAGAGCATTTTTCAGAGGGTTAAGAACCTTGCTCAAGGGCCCAACAGAGATGTAGCTACTCTGCCAAGCACGGGATTCAAAGGGATGACCTTCCTCACACAGGGACGAAGGCCTCACCTACTGTGCCACACACCAACAGTCAAACTTGAAAAATTAGATGCAGACCAGGGTTTATTGTAACAGTTAGGGTCCGTTTGTCTTCAGTTTGGTTCAGTGTGTCCAGCTTTGTCTCCTGAGGTCTGAATGGCTATTTCTGTATGTACCCACGGAGGCGGCAAAAAATAAGAAGATGATAAGACTGCTCGTAATGTTGCACGGATATTGAAATTGACGATGAATACGGTCAAAGATGCTGTAGGAAAATGCAATGTAACAAAATAGAGCAAAAAAAAAAAACGTTCCATGATATCGCATTTCTATATTTTCCTGAAGTCATTAACAGTGAACTGCATTCACTGATGGTTTCAATACTTGCTAACACACACACAAACTCCTGCACAAGTTCTTCGCATACTAATTGAAAAAGACACAATGTCCCATAAATCTTTGCTCATATTCATCAGTAGCCTGTCAACTAACAACTGTGGGAGACAACTGTGGAAGTGCAGCGAGTCACACGATTGACCCACCACAGCATTTTAATACTGATTAAGGAGTTTGTATTGATTAGACATGCCTTTCCCGTTTCCATTCCAAATACCAGAAAATTTGATGTTTGAAAGGGAAATCTATAAAGAAGTAATGGATTGCAAATTAGTTTGTCATTATTGATCTTCACACCCTTGGTGTCCGTTGTAGTTCACATGTTCGTTTTCTCACTGGTATTATGAACAAGACTATGCATGTTTTTTTTTAGTTATAGGAGACCAGTGACTTTTTTTGTGAAGTTACCACTGAAAGACTGCAAATCACAGTAATAAAAATAACATCTATATCATCCCTCCTCCATAGCCTCAAAATAGCTCCAGTGTCAGGCGTGTATTAGTCAGATATACAGCATTGCTGTAAAATTGCAACTACTGTAAGTGCACCCAGGCTCAATCAATGGTTATAAGAAATATATGCAGTTAACATTTCAACTGGGCCTCACAGAAATGATTCAATTAATTCATAGCATATGGAAATTTCACTTAGCCGTTAAAAAGTATAAATAGCGCATATGTGCAGTATTTGTGAGTTCTTGGCTTCCATCTTCCAACAACTAACTGCAGTCTGTTGTAGTGAAATAAAGTGAGCAATTGTTCAGATGGTATCAAAGACCCAATAAATGTTTTCTTGGAACCAATAGATTTTGAACTGCCTCACTACTCAGGATATATTTGCTTAAAACAATGTATCATTATACTGTACATTTACGTACCAAAGTGTACAAGTAAGGGAAATAGCAAATTACAGATATAAGGCTGTCAAGGAGACAATTAGGCATAAGTGTGCCCAGGCTCAGGTCCAATGAATGCCTTCTTACAAGTGCAAGTTGTATAGGATCAGGAGCTACATCGCATCCTCCAACAAAGCAAGAATCTAATAAGCCACTTCAGTGATGAGAAGTGCAACATTAAGAACATTCAGAGACTTCAGAGAGACATCAGGCTAGTGAAGGGACTCCTGCAACAGATTGGTTTGGAGGCATTTCTTGACATTGGAGGGGGAATGTGATGAACATATGTGGTTCAGCAGCTTGTTTTACTCTTAGGCTGAGAAATGTCTGGAGTAACTCGAATGGTCAAGAAAGGCGTTGGTTTGCTGACTGAAATGGCAGTCATAGGACATAGATCTTAAGGAACTTCTTGGCGGAGACTGGTGCCTGTCCATTAATGGCTCTGAAATCCAGACCCCATGGACTTGAATTTGATGCAAGTGCCTATAAGGAGCCAATGAACAGAGACAAGGAGGGGTGTAACATGTGAGCATTTAGGGTGGTTGAATACCAGACACATTACTGCATTTTGGATCATCTACAGTGGTCTGACAGTATAAGTTAGTAAACCTGCTAGTAGTGAGTTTCAGTACTTTACTTATGTGATAACAAGTCCCAGAAGCTGTACAGAATACCCAGACAAATAAGGCCTGATCATCCTGATGCTATGAAGGGTGAATCTGCAAAATCAGGAGAGCATTGTTATGTGCTCAGCAAAGAACAGCTGGTGGTCTATCATTACCCCTAGGTTCCTGGCAGACCTTGATGGAGACAGTGTCAGTGATACAAGCTGAACAGTGATGTCATGATAGAGCTGGCAGGAAAGACAAGAAGTTTGGTCTTAGAGAGATTTAACTGGAGGTAATGGTCCCTCATCTAGGCTGCAATGTCAGAGAGGCATGCAGAGATCCAAGCAGGGACTGTGTAGTCATCAGGAGGAAAGATCAGGTATACCTGGATATCAGTGCTATAGCAGTGGAAGGAGAAGTCATGTAACTGGATGATCAGAACTAGTGGTAATGTAAAGAGAGAAGAGAAGGGGACCAAGGATAGAGCCTTGGGGAACACCAGATGATACCTACTGTAACCTGAACACCCCAAGCCTCTAGTAAAGATCTGGTGGATAAGTTCAAGTCAAACCAGTGAAGAACAGTCCATATGATGCCAAGTTGAAAGAGGGAAGTCAAGGCGATTGGTGATTGACTGCGTCTTTGGAGTTATACTGCAGTATACATAATGCTGTACACGGTTTCTATGGTTTAAAATTAGGCTGGAAATAAAATAAATTTTTGCCACTGACCACATAAAAGCATATCACTTATCAAAGAAAATGTTATTTAGTTCATATAGTTGATAATGCAGGATTGTCAGGCTCATTTTTACCACAAACTTGCTGTCTTCTTCACACAAAATAGGACAAATGAATTTAGAACAGTGGTCGCCAACCAGTTAATTGCAATCCAATCTAAATATTCCTAGTTGATCTCAAAAATCAGACAGTCACTCCCAAATATAACAAGGGGATCCCCCACCCAGTCTGTAAATCTAACAATGTGACTCAGTAGTTGCCCATGTTATTTTCATCTGATTTAGAACATGTGATTATTTGTAACCTGTTGAGTCAGTGGCAATTCATTCAGAACAATTAAAGTGAATTAACTTTGCCACAACTGAAGACGAGTAAGATAATGGATGGGCAGAAGTACAAGAATACAGCTGCTGCTTGACCATTGTTTCTCAACCTGGACATCCAGAACCCCCAGATGGTCTACATTTTTGTTCCCTCCCAGTTCCTGAGCAAAAACGTGGACTGTCTGGCAGGGAGCTGGGAGGGCGCAAAAACGTGATTTGAAAAATCCTGCTGTAGAACGTTACCACGCGGTTCTCTCATGAATTACGTCCTCATATGAAACATACAAAAAAACGAATCCTTATGAATAAGCAATTACCCAGCAAACAAGTGCCATTTTCCAGTTTTTGAAGAAAGTGTGAAACCAAACACAGAATATATTGATGACTACAAATGACCTGTCGCTCTGCAAGTTTTGCTTACGAAGGCACTCAACACCACATTGTTTACCCAATTTTCTATGTCCCAGTATCCTCCAGTGTAAATCTGTGAACCGATCTTCAGAGAAGGGAGAATCAGGTCTGCCACATACTGTTCCTTAACTGAAATGCAAAACGGCAGCAAGTTTTGTGTTCCTTGTCAAACTGTGATGCTGAACCTTCCACCTGATATATACCAACTGATACTCTCAGGGAAAAGCTATTCACATTCTACAGTATATGTCCACTGCTAATTGTTACATTAGTGTGTATCCTGCTGTCTGACTGGACTGTTCTGTGTTACATTAGTGTGAATCCTGGAGTGATTCTACTCCGTTGGGCCATTCCTGAGTATGACATCAATCTACATCCGGTCCTGCAAGCAGGTACTTCAGCTTACAGAGAAAATTTGGGGGTTGTTGGCATGACTGATACTCCAGTCACTGGGAAAAAAAACCCAGTTCCACTGGAATAGTGTAGTGCTGAGGTATTACCCGCTGCATGGCTACACTCAGGTTATCATCCCTGAGGTGGCTTTTTTGTGTGGTGGGTGGGGCAACATATTGTAATCAGTGCTCCCCCTGTCTGACTGGGCAGGTTTTTGTCATATTAATCTTTATCCTGTAGTCTGACTGGATTGGTCTGTGTTACATTAGCATGTATCCCCCATCTGATGAGTGAGGCTTGTCTTACATTAGTGTGTATCCCGCTGTCTGACTGGGTTGGTCTGTGTTACATTAGTGTGTATCCCGCTGTCTGACTGGGTTGGTCTGTCTTACATTAGTGTGTATCCCGCTGTCTGACTGGGTTGGTCTGTGTTACATTAGCGTGTGTCCTGCTGCCTGACTGGGTTGGTCTCTGTTACATTAGTGTGCATCTTACTGTTTGACTGGGTTGGTCTGTGTTACATTAGTGTACATTTCACTGTCTGACTGGGTTGGTCTCTGTTACATTAGTGTGAATCTCACTGTCTGATTGTGCTGATCTGTGTTACATTAGTGTGTATCTCACTGTCTGATTGTGCTGATCTGTGTTACATTAGTGTGTATCTCACTGTCTGACTGTGCTGATCTGTGTTACATTAGTGTGTATCTCACTGTCTGATTGTGCTGGTCTGTGTTACATTAGCATGTATCCCGCAGTCTGACTGGGTTGGTCTGTGTTACATTAGTGTGTATATCCCTGTCTGACTGGGTTGGTCTGTGTTACATTAGCGTATATCCATCTGTCTGACTGGGTTGGTCTGTGTTACATTAGCGTATATCCCCTTGTCTGACTGGGTTGATCTGTGTTACCTTAGCGTATATCCACCTGTCTGACTGGGTTGGTCTGTGTTACATTAGCGTATATCCACCTGTCTGACTGGGTTGGTCTGTGTTACATTAGCGTATATCCACCTGTCTGACTGGGTTGGTC
>JAODLC010000015.1:18577558-18595168 GCA_026781145.1 Hippopotamyrus pictus | reverse complement strand
GGGGGGGCGCTGGATGGCTGGGGGGGGCTTAAGAATCGCCACCTTCATATATGACACGTGCAGATTGCGGTTCCATTTGCGCTCTCGTCCCATGTGACACGCCCCACTAATCGATCGCTCCCATTCAAAGCAATGCGGCGAGTCCACACTAAATCCCATCACTGAAGGAAAAGGGCTCGATCTGTCACGGCACTTGGATTGATCATTATGCACATGGGGGTGGTCGACTTGAGTAATAGCAAATGGAACAAATACCTCTTGATGATTAAGATCGTCGCTTCTGAGCCTCCCACCAGAGATGGCACCTCAGACGGAGTTCCGGTATTCCTAATGGCATGGAAGGCAAAGGTACACCCAACATATCCATTCGACTTCCGTGCGCTGTATCACGCTCGCGATCCGTAACCACTGCATCTCCCTACGGCCTGGGAACGAACTGCTTTGAGGAGGCAGGGAGAGATCAGTTTGCTCCACACTGTTATCTTTCATGTGATAAATTTGCCGAAATACAAGAGAAAAGGGCCAGAAAAGAGGGTATTTGTTTATTTATTGCCGCCTTAGGCCCAAACATTTATCATCTGTCAAATCACCAGCTGCAAACTAGTTACAACTGGGAAGGCAGTGTCTCCTATTTAAGCGCTCAGTAATTAGCGAGAAGGGGAGGAACAGGCAGCTTAATTTGTCCAAAAAAAACCTTCCTTATTTTTACATGGCCAGTCCCATTAAGGTGAGCAAACGGGAAGGAAGCTCAAAATGTCACCTCACCTGTTGGGGGATGGTGAGCTCACAGTGACTCATTCAGGAACTGCACACTGCACACTGCACACTGCACGCTTAGCCAGCCACGTATCTTACGTAACTGCCTATCTGTTACAGAGGGGTCGTGAGGAGAGCGCATCCTCTTTAGCGTCACTGTCATTTTGTGTTCGCCACATGTATAGACGCCACGAGCCCACACAAGCTTTGAGAAAATAGCCTGTGTGGACCCTGGCCGGGGGGGTCACGTGACCGTGGCCGGGACCTGTCGCTCTACCCTTGCTCTCTGCTGAGTCGATCGTTTCGAGAAGGTGTCTGAAATAGCCGGCGCTGCAGATTTCTGCAGAGATGGCATGAAGATCGTCTGCCGATCGTTAGGGGGCCAGAGCGGAGGTACCAAGGGACATCGAAACGCCTGGCTGTCCGAGCACAGGCAGAAGCGGGCCACCACGTGTCACTTATGTGGGCCGTGCACAGGTGACGCCGCTGGGTGACATGAGAATGGATGTGTAGAAGAAACACATTTAGATTAATCGAGGGTAGAAATGACCATCTTTAGCACTGGGGATGCAGGTCACATGGTGATTCTAGTGTGTATAAAAAGCAGCCATCTGTTCTCAAGTTATAATTCAAATTCTGAAATGTATCCGCATATAACTGCATGGGATTGCAAGAAGACTGGTGAATTAAGAAGACTGGTGAATTAAGAAGACTGGTGAATTAAGGGCCCTCTTTATGAAAAGGAGCCATGCAGTATAAGGCGTCATCATTCTCCCTGTCGAGTCGTTATATCATTTTATCATATTCAGGTACCATTAGTAATGCTAATTTATCACAAAATAACAGGAAATTGCATAAATAATTCAGCTTCATGGCACCTGGAGACCCCTCCTCTAGGCAGATACAACAACAAAGGGCCGATTACAGATGGTCCCAGTGAGCGCCGTGAGTCTCTGGCCCATTTATAAGTCATAATGGAAGCGTTTCCTTTATTTGTTTTTTGATTTCTGTCCCTCTCAGGCAAAGCAACTTTATCTAAGAACATGCTCATGAATGGTCTGCATAGAAATATGCTTTGTGCTCAAAAACTTTTCTAAAAATTAAACTCGAACAATAAAAGCCATTTCTTATATCAAACATATTTTACATAAATCAAAGCAAGTAGGTAGAGGTGTAATAAATTCCAGAGAGACTAGGAACATTAACCATATTCACAGGATTCCTCCTCAGACGCCCAGGAGCACAAAGCTCACCTGCACCGTGTTTAAATGAAGTATGTAAATTAAGCAGTAAACTCATCCTAACAGTAACTGAGTATTGATAGACAGTATTTATTCATTTTGGGGGAAGCATATTTAACGAAGTAAAGGAATCTTTAAGGTTGATAGCCCCCCTCTGCTGCTACCTGAATTATTAAGGAGGTAAAATCACTTCCTGGCAAATCAATTAGAGTCCCTCCAGGCAACTACCTACCTGTCCTCAGATATCTATCTGTTTTCCTGAATCGCTTATCACCGAGGGTGAGTGTGGAAGCTGTTTCAGGAAGCGCAGGCTACACGCCTGATGCAGGAACATAGCCGGACACACGTTCGCATGCTACAATGCCCTTGGAGGCAATGACTTTCAAAGACCTTACGTTTTGGGAATAATGTGGAAAACTGGATTATGCCCACTTCGCACACGCTGAGCATGGGATGGGAGTCGAACCCACGCCCCGGCGTGCAGCCACAGTGTTACCCACTGAGCCCCTGCACTGCCCAACCTCAGAGATGACCTTCCTGGAACAAAGTTATGCTGATGAATCCTCTGCTTCTTCTGGGCATAGAGTTGATCACTGAGCTGTAGAGTGCGGTTTTCACATCAGAAAAAGGAACCCAAAATAAGCTGAAGCCTTTATTATTTCATTCTTTTTCAAATCCCAAGCCTTTGTGGGCGGGGCAAAGCCAGCAGGCGAGCTTATTCACTCGCCTGTGCCTAATCACTGAAATGAACTGCTTCTTTATCTCCCAGCTGCCTGGCAGATCCTCTGTCCTGCCGTTCCGATCGCCATTTTGTTTCAAGCGTCTCTTTCGTCGAGTCCGAATTGCCCCTTCTTTCTGTGAAACCCCATTCTGCCCCCCCCCCCCATGCCTATACCATGCGGTTCTGTTCAGTCTGTCATCTGGAGCAAGTTTTACGGTGCTATTATAAGGCATTAAGCTGAGGGGCAGCTTGAATGAGATGCCACTGCATTACTGGACACAGCAAACCCTGGAAGTCTGAGGCATAGTCCCCCCCCCCACTGGCTCTCCATAGTGTCCTCTTCAGCTTCCATGTGCAGCGTATAACTTTTTGCAAGCTTTTGATTATAATTAGAAATACAAGCTGTGTTATCTGAGTCATATAGCACTTACGGCCTGATTTTAATTGGACACCGACTTTATTGTTCTATCCACAGCCCTAGCACCCAGTTGCTGAAGAGGCTGTGGCAAGACCAGCCGGTGCCATTTTAGATGGTAAAGCACAGTAGTTGCCCACCAAAGGCCCAGAGAGACAGCGCACTCTTCACACAAGCCAACAGGAAGCAGCCATCGTCTTTATCAGATCTCCCTCCTAAAATCGCCAGACATGACACTTAATATTTACGATAAAAGCAGATGGAATGATTTTGAAAGACGAGACTTTAAATCTCCACGATCGCTCTCGACTTCCGCTCCTTGACCTAAAGCGCTCGGGCTCACTTTCAGCCTTATCGCCACAATCACGTTTCCACTGAATATCAAAGTGTTTCTGTTCCACACCAAGCGCCCGGTGGATCGGATTAGTGCTCAGTGTGGCGGTCACGTCCCTGGCCTGGGAGCTTCGCGTTTCATCTGCCATCCCCCGTCTCGACCCCTTCCGCCACATAACCTCAGGTCGAGTTTGCCTCGGTTAGACGGAGCTCCACGATCAACCTTAATACCCAGCCGTGTCAGCGCTAGCGCTGTGAATTGAGGCGTCCTATCGAGACGTTACACAGGTCACCCGTAATCCCGGTTGGGTCACGACATCGTTACTGCTCGCTGCTGTGTGTCCAATGCAAACCGGTGAAATATAAGCAGGGTGTCCAAATCGGCTTAGCATCTTTATAAAAGGTGTGGTGGTTTAGCAGTTAGCACTAAGGGATGCCGCACATAATGACCTAAAGATGCCTCGGGACACTCATGGAAGCACTACCTGAAATACACCTTCCCAACACCTGGTGGTACCCCTACCACTGTTAATTTGGCAAGCAATCATGATTTAAAGGTGTGTTCCTCTTTAAGAGACAGGTATAAGGGGAAGGGCCTGGGGGCCTGGAGGAGTTTATGACAAGTGAGACGTTTGCATTTGGGACCTCACAATGGACTGGCATCCTGTCCATGGTGTTCTCCAGTCTCGTACTCTGTGTGTCCCAGAATGCACCCCAGGCTCCTTGTGATCCTCCACTGTCTAAGTGTTTATGAATAATAGATGGTGTTTGGTTTAAGATCTATCTACTAAAGTCTGATTTAAGCTGTCGCTAAAATCATAACACATCACTCTGGATGTATTACTACAGAAGTTCACTTGACTGTCATTGAGCTGTGCTTTCTCCAGTTGGTAACCTAGTAGAATAGGAGCTAACTGCTAGTAATTAAACATTTTGCAAAAGGTGAGAACTCGATACACATTAATCATAATAATAATTGATCCCCATGGGGAAAGTCTCCTTGTGCTTCCCCCACTTTGCTCTCTGTAGGTGAGAGCAAGTTGGCAGTAAAGGGCAGCCCCCCCATAGCAGCTGGGGGTTAAGGGGCTTGTTCAAGGACCCACAGACGTGTGGGGGCTGGGCTCTGATCACAGGCACAGAGGCTTAACCCACTGAGCCACACACTGCCCCCTGTAATTGGCTCGTTCGGCATTTGAACCCGGGACCTCACACACCCCAATCATACCCCCTAGACCAACGAGCCATGGTATGAGCTGAAGCATTGAATCTAATTACATATGTACATTGCATCTCTCATTTGAAAATGAATTCATTCTGCGGGGAGTAGAGGAGCACCGACCGCAGCGTCTGTCACATGCAGATTCTGATGACACTGGGCTGTCACAGCTCCCAGTTGTGAACTCCTTTAATCCAGCATTCCTGTTTGCAGTCAGTTTTCAGTTTTGCTTTCAGCCGTGTTTCTCGTTCAGTCTTACACTCTCACATCTTCATATGGGCTTCGGTTCAGTATACAGGCCTGTGAAAGCCTGAATTATGTGCCAATACACCCAACACAGACTTGCGGTGAATTACGATGCTACTGTGAAGACCTGAAAGCTATAGATCTTTCATTTCCTGGAGACCAATCTTCAAATACAATAAGATTATGGCTCATCGAAGCCATTGCTTTTTAATTGCAGACCTTAAAATCATTTAAGCCACCAAAATTCTATGTATAATGTAAATTGATGGCATACAGTACCCACTGAATCTCCCACTGCAGTCCATTAGAGGTGGTTTAGGTATGTAAATAACTGGTAAAAATGGCACATCCAGGAGTACAGCTGGTCTATCATGCACCGATGGAAAATATCTGTCGAAGAGGCTGTTTGCAAATATTGCATAGTGATTCTCTGCAACGGGGGATTTGCCTGTGGCAAGACCAGGGCAGTGAATGAATATAGCTATATATATATATATTTGATTCTGATAGTTTGTGTCATATACAGAATAGTACAGTTCTCAATAAGAATATGAGACGACTGTAGACATTCTGTCAAGATTGACCCTGGTATACCCCTGTAAGCTTCTGCATGTGTGCATATACGCTGGCATTCAGTGTACTGTGTACAGTATGCAATGAAGTAGGCCCTGCTTAAGAAACTCACCTTTAAGGAGATGCTCGGAGTAACATTTCTCCTTTGTAGTGATTTATCAGTCAGCTTCTTTCATTCGTTTAACGGGGACATTTCTGAGACATTTCTCATTTTGACACCTTTGTCTCATCGTTTAGTCTTGTCTCAGCAGAGCGTAATGATGTAATGAACATTTCATATCACTCTTGTAGTCTGTGTCACAATTACTGGCGTTTTACGGCTGTGCTGTGTGTGAGTTTTTCATGGGATTCAAACCTGAGAAATGTGTATTTTGTTGCAAGGTGGATGATTTTTGGCAGAAGGAGAGAGCCGTTCGATTGCAAAGGAACGGTCACATGGTCAGAGTGTCCAATCCGAAAGCACACGCATGACTTGCAATGACATCGCAGAGTCTTCGATGCACAAACAGTGCCGAAAGGCAGGAGATGAAGCGGCCATGGGGATTTAATTATGAATTTAACTTCTGAATTTCTTGTGGATGCCGCTGAGGTTGAACTGTGGAAGCAAGGATGGCAGAATGAAGAGTTTAAGCAATGCAGTGCTCCACCAACTTTAACTTAAACCGTGTGATGTGTGAATTTAGCCATTCTTGATCAAGCAAAAAATTGAACCGCTTTCATTAGATTCTCTTTGACTAGCCAGTGCCTTCCAGTCCATTCTGAACAAGAATTCCTAAGCAGATAAGGTGATTCTCTGTAATACAAATTGTAACAGGTGGATATTTATTTTTGATCTTGTTGAATAAGCTACAAATGCAGGTGATGTCATTGTTTGTGCTGAAAAATCTAATTGTAATAATTTCTGATTGCAAAAGCAACTTTTTCTCACATTCTGAATAAAATAGTCATATTGCATATAAATAAAATAGCAAATCGTTGATCTTCCATTAATATTAAATGGTACTTAATGAGACAATCACAAGACAGCAAACTAGTGCAGCGATTAGAGGTCAAAGGAATAATCATTTTGATTATTCCTTTATAAATGCATACATCTGGCTCCAGTCTCACTGACGGGAACTCTGTTCCAGCAGCTTACTGGGCTATTTTTCACGGTATCACAAATTAAACCGCGGCTTGTGTCCCTCTGCACTGATTTATAAGCGCTGGGAGGCTGCCGTGTGCTGCGGGTTCAGGGATGGCACAGCGCTGTGTGGTATGACGCGAGAGGCTCCTATTTGCCTGGGGCTTCCCAGAAGCTCACCGATACCTTCTGCAGGTAGTTTCTGTTTGGCGTGCGTCACAGCAGGTCCGCTTCCCGGCCTCCAGGCCTCCAGGTGGCGCCGTGTGCGGCTTCTCCGCTTGTGTCCGGCTTTCCATTAACACGTCAGGGACACTGGCGTACCTCTGGGGGGTCTCTGGTGTCCATGGCGAGGCTGTGAGACATCACGGTCTGATGCCCTGTGCTTTCTGGGATGGGCTCCAGGCTCACGACGACCCTCTAATGGGTACCAGTTTATGGAAAACGGACACATTTATGCTGTCCATCTAGAATTTCACTGCAAAGCTTTTGATCCTTTTATTTTCGCCTAAATAGACTCCCCTGCTTTTCCTGCTTCGCGATCCAGGCAAAAAAAACACAGGGCTAGGATGTAATAACGGCAATAAATATTTCATTACACAAACTGGAATGCCGCTCTCAGCCAATCAGGTTTTACAGCCCTCATCAGCATGACATCATTCCCCATAACCAAACCAAACCGCATTTGGTCCTCAGATTCTCTGTCAAGCTTAAAGAAATTCTTCGAGACCTATCTGTTCTAGGAGCACCTGTACTAGACTGCACTAACCAAAGCCCCCTGAATGCTCTTCGTATTGCACTTGGTCGTTTGACTTGAGTAGCTATCTTGCCATTATTTTAAGCCGTTGCTGGCAGTTTGATTTTACGGTCGGGCCCTTAAGCATAAGTGCCCAGGAACTGGTTGACCCTGTTTTCTCAAAAATGTGCCTCACTTTGGATTAAAGCTAGGGTATCTGCTAAAGAAATACACATAAACGTTGTGTAGCTCTTACTCCTGTACTAATTACAGTGTGACTGGGCATTCATGGAAAGTTCAACCTAGAGTCGACTCTTTGACGTGTGATTGTAATGCGTTATCTGCCTCACTTATATGTCGCTTTGGACAAAAGCATCTGTTAAATATTTTTTAACGTATTCATCCTTTTTTCTTCCCCCAGCTTCTCTTGCCGGCGTCCTGCAGGTGGCGCTGTCCGCCGGGCAGGACTGCCTGCAGGCGGGTGACAGCTGCTCCAGCGACGAGGCGTGCAGTCCCCGGCTGCGGACCCTGCGGCAGTGCGTGGCAGGCGATGGCAGCGTGAAGCTGGGCCCCGGCGCACGCAATCAGTGCGCCAATGCCGTGTCAGCTCTGCTCTCCAGCCCGCTGCACGGCTGCCAGTGCAAGCGAGGCATGAAACGCGAGAAGAACTGCCTGAGCATCTACTGGAGCCTGCACCAGTCCATCCTGCACGGTGAGAGAGCCCCGAATCAGGGTGCTTAGCGTCTCGGGGAGGGCGGGCGGGGGCCCGCAGCTAGCCGATTAAGAATGGATCGCATCGATCGTACGGAAAACCACTAATGCCTGTTTTAGTTCTGTAAACAGCTATTCATATAAAAATGTAATAGATGGCACCTTATGTGGTGGGAGTCTGCTGGCTATCGAGCATGAAGAGGATGTCAGTCAGCTTCCACCCAGAGCAGCCACGGCCCACGGGGGTGAGAGAGTGAGAGAGAGAGAGAGAGAGAGAGAGAGCCTGACTGGGAGACAGCTATGGCTAATCATTGCAGTCGAGCTAAAATTACATCAATTAATCATAATAACTGTAGTTCTATCATGCCAGCTTGTGTTAGCTGCTGAGAGGGCGAAGTGGAGAATTTGAGTCACAGAAGATGATGGAAACACAAGACGAGGCAGTGCCAGAGAAGAGTAGTGGTGGCTTGTAGTAACAAAGCAGACTGATATGGGTGAGAGCCACACCTGGGTGAGATTTACGTGTATCTTAGGAAACGCAAGTCAGCCAGCATTCCTGGTGTAACTGGGACCAGGAGTGATATGATTATGCTGCTGCCCATAGTAGGTACAGAACATCAGGCTGCGTAGCTGCTGCACTGACGAAATGTGGGCCTTAGCATGTATGGTGGCTGTTAGACTGCACAGACATTTTAGAGATGGGCGGCGTTTGTTGGCATGAGATTAAGTGACACTTGCAGTGTGGGAAACCTCGAGACTCCAAAGCGTCTATGGTCCACAGAGGCCGTAGCGTGTTTACAATAATCTGCATCTCCAGTATGGTAGTTGTATGTCCATTCTGGATATTTTTAAGGATAATACAAAAAAAACGGCATGACTAAGACATTCTTCTTCACACAACGTGTCATCTTCTGGTTGAAGTAGACTATAAGAGCCGGTAAACACTGATTGAAATAGATGCATGTAGTGTCGCATAAGATGACAGGAAACAAGCCAGACGTACTCATCCAGAGGCAGAATGTTTGGGAATTGCATTATTTTGCCAAAATATCTGTTTTCACTGGAGAAAGATATTAATCCTGTCATATGAAAGGAGCATCTGTTCAGCCACATGTTTTGGCTCCACGATGTCTCCTTCCATTAATATTCTCTGTGTTGTGTGGTGTCGCTACTCTCAGAGTTCCTCTATCCCCTCCACTCAGCTAGCCTGAAATACTCCCCACAGTGCTGAACTTCCCAAAGGAAGCTAACCTGAAATGAGCCCCATATATCTGAGGTTCTCATAGCATGCTAACCTAAGAGGACCCCCGACGCATGAAATTTCCCTGGGACGCTAACCTGAAATGAGCCCCATATATCTGAGGTTCTCATAGCATGCTAACCTAAGAGGACCCCCGACGCATGAAATTTCCCCGGGACGCTAACCTGAAATGTTCCATAAAGCTGTAAGCCTCCCAAAGGATGCTACCTTGAAATGATACCCTTGTATCTTAGGGTCTCACAGTATGCTAACCTGCTACCATGTCCCTATGCATGAAATTCCCAGATCACACTCTTTCTTGTTCCCAGGACACATCAGTGACCTGGAATGTTTCAGTTTCACCATCAGGGTGGGCTGCTTAGACCTTTATGTACACTCCTGATGATCTTCAGAAATTATTTAGGATTTTGCCACCTGATCCAACCCTGTTTGAAAAGCCCCTGTGTTGTTTTTTTCCCGGGTTTGATTTTTAGGAAATGCTTTTTAGCTGGAGCTATGGAGAGTGACTCCCCACAGTTATATTTCCCTCAGTTCTTGCATTAATATATTATAGATTATCTAAGAAGAGAAGTGTGGCAGTTTTTATTTTTTGGAGATGCTTTCAAATAAAAGTAACAGTGTAAAGCACAAACTGCCTAAATATCATAATTTCAATATAGAAAACTTTCTAGGAATTTTTGTGCTTGAGAAGCAGGATTTATCATTGTGCTACAAGTGGCAGTAAACAAAAGTTATTGGGTTACTGATAAAACAAGCAAGGTGGGAAATGTGCATTTTTTCATAGCAACGTTTAGCTACATCTTCAGCTTCTTACTGTATGTGCAGACGGATGCTGAAAATGCGGAAATGTGAAAATGCCGACTGTGGGTGTGAGCGAAGGACTCGACGTTCAATGGTTTGGAAATCGAGGGACTGGGCAGCTGGAGAGATTTTTCCTGGAAGGCATAACCATTTCTGTTGGTATCGGTCTTCCCAGGACTCAACTTGGTGGAGAACTACCCATATGAGGCAGTCGAGAAAGGGTACGACTACGTGCGTCTGGCCTCCATCGCTGCTGGTAAGAGTCTCCTTGGCATTTCGTGTGTCTTAATCATACTTACAAAGTCACTCTAAACCCAATTTCTCTGTCCTTTTTTGAATCATTTAACTTGACTGAGCTTGACTAAGTCGAATATATCATTGTAAAATAATTACCGCAACGAAATTTAAATTGTCAGTAAGAAAAATTTACTTTTTGTGAGCATGAATCTTGACGTCAAAATGTGACCACAACTGGTGTCAATTGACTTTGAATTTCAAGAATTCACAAGCAACTAATGATTCCCATTTTAGTTTATCAAACATCATGGCTGATTAATTTTAAATGAACAGTGATACGTGCGCCTTTTAAAAACACGTGCGATGTAGGAAAGCTACAAATTAGCAGTTGTATGTAGAATAGGTGCAGTGTTTTTCTTCACTAGTATGAAGAAGTGATTACCATTATTAACCCGCGTCAGCAGGAGGTAAGGCAAGGGTGAATATGCTTTGAGGAATGGTTTTTATCTGAGAAGTCGTCATTCCTTTTGTTAAACTGTTTATGGAAATTTAAAATCTGTATCCCCCCCTCCAGAACAGGCACAGGCTCACAAACTGCATTGTGCCCATAAGCCATTTGATTTTCTACATACTTTCTTGCTGGTGAACATCCTCAGAAACTCTAATTATCAGTTACCATAGCAAATAACAAAAAATTACACATTTCTTGAGTGTCTTTAAATAAATGTTTTAAGGAATCCAATAATTATTGAGAAAAAAACCATCAAAATCATTCAGGAAACTTCAACATAAACTGAAGGAGACCCATTTAAATAGTTTCACACTTGAATGCGTAAAACGGCAAAAGTGAATATCAATGGTGGGCCGTGATGCTTCTTGTTGCAAAGTAACGTGTAATTTTTGGTTTTAATCTGGCTGCTGGAATTCCTAATAAGAAAACGAGTAAGTCAGTAGTGCACGTTGGATAACTGATGAGGACATTTAAAATATCACTGAATTGTCTTTTATCAGTAAATGATTCATTGTCTCTTCTTGCGTCAGTTAACTGTATATGTTGGATACGTTTGGATATAATGTCAGTGTCTACACATAGCAGGTATATAGACATTAGTATTTCCCATGGTCACCAATAAACACAGGCAACTTTAAGGCTTAATACACAGGGGGTGGACAGAATTGCAGAAACACCCAATCACAGGTTAATATCCAGGACCTGATAGGAGCAGGGTTGGCTGTTACCTTGAGAACAGCTCTTGATCCTTCTTGAGAAAAATCCTGAACTGCACGTGAGGGGATATCGGAGCAACCTTCACAAAGGAAAGCCTCCGGTTCTCTGAGGGTTACAGGACTTCGCTTTAGGGTATGTAGTTCATCTGGGGTTTTGGTGAAATCATGCTTGAATTTGTTTAGTGCTGAGGTATCATTGTCTTTTATGGTATAGGGGAGTATTTCTAGGGAACTGTTGGTAGAGTCATATACTGCAATAGGAATCACAGGATCCATACCGATGTGTAACCCCTACAGCAACTGGCTCTGCAGAAAATACCGCTTAATGACTCATCTTTCAGCTTTTCTTTCCTCCCGTTGCTCAGGCTTTGTGCTCCTTTGTCCAGATTTGCATCTTGGTGCATTTGCCCCGGATACAAGAGGTTTTCACACACCAGCCCTGCCATCGACTCCTGCTCTGTGAAGCTCAGGACATACAGTGTGACCGGGTCACAGCGGTGCCAGTATATTTCCAGCCTCGGTGATGGATGCGAGCTTTTAGAATGTGGAACTGTCAGGCGCCTTCTAGTGAAACATACCGTTAATTGGCATTCAACCTAATATTTATCCGATTGTGGTTTTAAGTTGGATTCAGATGAAACCACAAAGTCTTTGTGAACATTAACGTTCCAGGTGTTTGCTGTTCCACCGAATATTTGGAAGATGATGTACGCTTATATGCAAAAGGCAGCACGGCAGAAAAGTAGGCTCTTGTGTCAGGATCATTTATGGATGTTCATAAGTCATAGAGTAATTAGTTAATTAGTGATCATAAATCTCTGTCACTGTTCACTGCAGTGTTTATTAGAAGACCTGTTTTTAATATACTACCTGAAGGCATCTGTGTTCAATGCTGAGAAAACAGCTCAGATAGGATAAAGGTGATTAGGGCTTTAGTCATAGGGAACATGTCAGAAAACAACCCATGACAGCAGCAGATGCTGTGCAGTGTGTTGCAGGCATAGCCTGGCCTCTCTGGAACATCGTCCAAGCAAAAACATGGAAGGATTTCTGCTTGATATTGGTTACTTTCTGCTGTCATTTCTTGCTCCTGCCCACTATGGTAGAATGTAATTGCTAGTTACATGAGCAGGGATATAAAGAATATTCTCTTATTACCAAACAAAAAGTACAGTATGAAATTAAGAAATATGGCAGCCCAGTGAGGTTGGTCCAGATGCATGTCCAGAGAGTGCAGTGATGGTGAAAATCGGGAGATGGAAGACTTTGGTTTACACTTCCAGGAAGATCGATTTCTGCATGGTCCTATGTTTGTAACCCTTGTCATTTTAAAGTTAGGTAGTTAGTATACATTGTATCATTTGTGTGCAATACTCACGTGTATAGATGTGTGATGATAACATTGTGAGAAGCCCACTGAGCATAGCTGACGCGTGTCAGAGCATGGGGAGATGCTGAAAATCAGGAGATGGAAGGTGAGGTCGCGATCGCAGAGAGCCAGGTCCATGACTGACGTTCATCCCTGGCTCTCCTCCTAGTTCTTTCACGACCTGCAGATGTCGAGAAGCCTACGCCTTTGCACCTCCACCTCACTGTCGTGAAGAGACTTTTCAGATTTGTTAGGAAGTAGAATACATCTGGAGTGCTTTGCTCAACAAAATGGCACTAAGAAATTATGGGCCATACCTATGAGAAACTGTTTTGTAGTGGCATCTTCCATCTGGTCAGCTGGGTCATGCCATAAGCTCCAGGCATCTAGAACATCTGACAGATTGTGCCAGCAGTGGTCAGGAACTGAGGTGAGGATATGCGACCAGGCCATTGCTCGAGGCCCCGGCAAGGGAAGAGAGGCTCTCGTGATGATGGCTCTGAAACGGTGCTACAAAATGACCCCCTGACCACTACCCTCTCAGAGTTGGAAGCACGTGTCAGTCCAAGAGAGACCCGCAGAGGCCTGCAAGAAAATCGGGTGCCACGGTCACCATGGATGACCGGGCCAGGCTTGGTGGTGCAGGCATCTGGAATCGTGACCTGGAAACGTTTAACCGCGGTGCTGCATTCTGTCGGGACCCCTGTCTGCACTCTGTCTGTCGGCTTCTATTAATTATGAGGTTGACCTTGAGACGCGAAGATATTTTAGCTAAAGATGAGGTGTCACATTTAACCTAATTAGACTTGATTCTAATGCATTTGAAGCCCGTACGTGAATTAGTGATAATACACATTTAACCTATATGTCCCCATCTGCCTTTATCAGGCTCGGAAGTTGGAGTGGCGACAGTGAACCGCTGCCTGGACGCAGCGAAGGCCTGCAACGTGGACGAGACGTGCCAGAAGCTTCGTACGGAATACGTATCGGCGTGCATCAAGCCGGCCGGCCGCGTGGCTCACTGCAATCGGCCAAAGTGTCACAAGGCGCTGCGCAAGTTCTTCGACCGCGTGCCGCCAGAGTACACGCACGAGCTGCTGTTCTGCCCCTGCACGGACACGGCCTGCGCAGAGCGCCGCCGGCAGACCGTGGTGCCAGCCTGCTCCTACGAGGCCAAGGAGAAGCCCAACTGTCTGGCTCAGCTGCGCACCTGCAAAGCCGACTACGTCTGCAGGTGGGTATGAATGCGCGCCGCCCTGTCTGCACTGCCAAAGTGAACCCTAGTCTCTGATTCACTCACATGGTGTCCCAGGGCACCTTACAGATGACGTGATAAACTCAAGCATAGAGCCTGAGGAGGTTTCTGTGCCAGCTCATCTCAATTCAATTCAATTCAATTCAATTCAATTCAATTCAATTCAATTCAATTCAATTCAATTCAATTTCATTCAATTCAATTCAATTCAATTCTTTATTGTTATGTGTACAAGTACAAGTAGCGTGTACAATGAAATGCTTACTTGCATGTGCTCCTGCAGACAGTGAACATAGACAAGACGGATAGACAACAGGATGACAAGTGAAGGAATGATAAAGTGAATTATAAATAAGTAAAATAAATAAGACCAAAATCACACAAATAAATAGAGACAGAGAGAAGTATATGTGTGGGTAGCAGTGGAGGTGACACAGATTACTGATTGTTCATGAGTCTGATTGGGTAGAAACCGTTCCTAAACCTGGAGGTGCGCGTCCGAATGGACTTCAGTTGCGTAATTCACACCCCTTTTAATGATGAATAATTAGGGTCATCTGGGGTAACGGTGGAGAACTGGCAGTTTATCCCACCAAGTTTTCTTAACGGGTGGCAAATTGATACTTTCCAAACCTTTCAAATATCATTAAATCAGACTGATACTCAGCAAGGTGGAAGCCATGATCTCCAAGTTGAGTCTCCTTGGGAGTGGTCATGTCTCTCCTGGGGCAAGACATAAAGAACATCTGAATGGCATACTAATGTTTGCCTGCCACTCTGACCTAAGGGCAGTGTTTATGAATGAATGACATGAATCTGAAATTTAACGAAAACACCTTATTTGGCCCTCAAGAAAATCTGGAAGAGAAGAAATAAATAATGGCTGAACAAAATGCTCCACTTTGGTGTTTTGAGGACTTTGTAGATCCTTTGTAGATCTGTAAAATGCTGTAAACTGTCAAGCATGATGGTGGTAGTTTGAAGTTACTTTACCAAATCTGTATGCCAGTGACTTGCCGAAGAAACTGAAGAAACCATGAATTTCACTAGTGGACCATACATCCGTGATTTGAAGTCCAATTGGTTAATATAGCAAGTGACCTGAAATGCAAATCAGCAAAAGCAACTGTTTTGGGCATCCTTTGTTCTAATCCATATCCATAACCATGCTGGATGGTATAGTAATGAATGCGCTTTATTACTAAGGATGACATACCCAATCCATGAGTCAATGAGAGATAGTAACTTTTTTGCTTCATGTTATGACCTTTGTTAATGTTTTCAAAGAAGTTTATAATGTAGAAAATGGTAAGCAGAGGTTTGATTTTTAATGCGATGCCAACATCTTTGGCAATTTGTTTCCGGCAGTAAACTCTGAATGTGAGGGATGGTGAATCAGACACTGGGGGTCGGGGGTTGTTCTCACAGGCCTGTGTGGAGCACGCTGTTTGTCCTTGTGCCGTTGGCTGCTCACTCCTTCACAGGCCGGTCACGGTCACAGAAGTGGCAATGACTAATAACAGCACAGGGAGTCTGGCGCCGTTTGGTGCCGGCCCTCTGGAGGGCGCCATGAGAATGGGTCGCGGGACCTTGGACCCTGCGCTTCAGAAAATGGGCACCAGGAAGCTTTGCTGTGCTGAGAATTCTGAACCACCTATAAACAAGCTTCTCGCAGTTATTAATGAGGCGCTTGGATGGCTTGATTGGTTGGTCCACTGCTAAATAATTCCAGGACCTCCAAACGGGGTGGGGAGTGGAGTCAAATATCGATAACAGTGGGTGAAGTGAGCATGCTAGGTGTGACTGGGTCGATGGCTCAGGGATGAGGCAAGTATGAGGTCTATTGTGATATCGACGGCTTTCAAGCGGTCAGCTGGCAGGAGGGAGACATCTACTCAAAATGTGACATAAACATCTACATGCACGCTCCGTATCCTAAGGATACAAGAGGCCTGGCCACACGCAGTAAGAGGGGGGCGTCTGCTGGGCCTCGTATCTGTCTGGAACCCGGCCCAGGCTGCCTGGTCGGAGGGTGAGGGGGCCGCTGATAATCAGTTATGTCTCCCTAGGTCCCGCCTGGCACAGTTCCAGTACGACTGCCAACCCTCTGAGCAGACGGCCAGCGGCTGCAAGCAGGACAACTACGGAGTCTGTCTGCTGGCCTACACAGGCATGATCGGTGAGTGCTGTGTGCTGGGTTACACAGGCATGATCGGTGAGTGCTGTGTGCTGGGTTACACAGGCATGATCGGTGAGTGCTGTGTGCTGGGTTACATAGGCATGATCGGTGAGTTCTGTGTGCTGGGCGACACAGGCATGATTGGTGAGTTCTGTGTGCTGGCCTACACAGGCATGATCGGTGGCTGCTGTCTGCCGGCCTACACAGGCATGATCGGTGAGTTCTGTGTGCTGGGTTACACAGGCATGATCGGTGAGTTCTGTCTGCTGGTCTACACAGGCATGATCGGTGAGTTCTGTCTGCTGGACTGCACAGGCATGATCAGTGACATGGACTGAAACGAGTGACAGGACTGAAACTTACCAGAAGCTGTCATGAGTCTTGTGTTCGTGAAAAGGCAGCATTTTCACAAGCTGCCGCACAGGATCAGACATAACGGAGAGGTGTCATGTTTCCCGTTATACCACTCAGTGAAGTGGCGAGGAGGTGGAGATGCTGGATGGAACAGCGATGCCAAAAGACAGGTTGAGGGAAAAGGGTAAATGGAGTGAGGAGAAAACGTAGATAATGGCGGTAGAGAGGTGTTAGGTCATGTTTATCGAAATTGTTGCCTTATTTTCACACACAACCTCTCACCTCCTTCAACTTTTACTCAAACTAGAGAGAAGAGATTTAGAGAGTATTAGTAATTTTGGTGGGTGTTCACCAAATTATCTATTGATTTTTATGATTTTTGATGTTTCTGTTGGAAGACTTTGAGTGCTATAATATCTACCAGGTAGAGCAGAGGATCTATAAGGATTTGGAGATTTCATGCTGTACTTTGTTTTTTTACAAAAATGTATGGTTACAGAACAATCCTCAGTGAGTTAACAGAACCCCGGGCCTCATACCTCACAGAATGGTGAGCTTCGCGCTCCTCAAGCTTAATGCCTCATACATCACAGAATGGTGAGCTTTGCGCTCCTCGAACTTAATGCCTCATACCTCACAGGATGGTGAGCTTCCTGCTCCTCGAGCTTAATGCCTCATACCTCACAGAATGGTGAGCTTCACGCTCCTCGAGCTTAATGCCTCATACCTCACAGTATGGTGAGCTTCACGCTCCTCGAGCTTAATGCCTCATACATCACAGAATGGTGAGCTTCCTGCTCCTCGAGCTTAATGCCTCATACCTCACAGGATGGTGAGCTTCACGCTCCTCGAGCTTAAT
>JAODLC010000015.1:18563647-18575567 GCA_026781145.1 Hippopotamyrus pictus | reverse complement strand
TCAGGGACCCCAAAGGGGGGGTTAGCATCTCACTTCCTGTTATTCCTCCCCAAAACGTCGCTCCACCGGCTTGTTGATGCCTCAAGCACTATTGACCAGCCATCCAAACACAAAAGTGTTTAGAGAATCCCTTTTCTTGTGTGTCTGAGCCCATTGCAGACGTTTATCTCTGTGGGTCTTGATGAGGGGTGGCAGGAAGGCAGGTTTACACACTACTGCCAGCAGCTGGAGGGATTCTGCATGTTCTTGGAACTTCAGGGACACCGGCAGTCTGAAAAATCTGTTTTCTGCCTAACCGCTTCACAGCTGTCCTATTAATAAGACGAATTTGTCTGGCTGAGACTGTACATAATAATCCTTTATCAGTGTACTTCATCTGGACTCTGAATCAATCGCACGTTTTTTTTTTTTTTAACAGTTTGGTGATCTCTTAAATTTTCCTGATTAATCAGTTGTGTTTATGTCTTTTGTAAGCCGTTGCAGTATTTTATCCCCATATTTAATGAGAACTATCACTGGTCAAATATTATTAGTAGGTTTCCCTTAAGATGAGCTTTCACACTCAATTTTCCAAATGGGCGTGGAAAATGAACATGCAACAAGAAGCTCCTATTAAGTTTGCTTTTTGCTGAGTGTTACTGGTATCTTCCTTCCCGGTTCCATAGAATGCGGTGTACGTCACTTATGTGAGTTAGTGCGCCCCCTGGTGGACTGCCAAAAAAGACCCCGCTTTTTGTATCCCGAGTTCCTTGTGGTATGCTGCTGGCTTACTTCAAGTGTTCAGAACCCAGTGCTCAGGATTGATTAGAGCAATTAATTACCACCGACTGGCCCTGACACATGAAATGCGGAGGCCTGAAATCTATTGCCCAAACATGCACACGGTATTAGCATATGGCTCATGGCTGGCCTTCCAAGAACGTGTTCATGCTCAGTCAAGTGCATTTATGGAAAAAAAGGAGTCAAGTTTGTCTTTCCAAACTGTTGAATGTGTCCATGGCTCATTTGCTGATATGGAGTCCTTGAAGACCACTTGAATCCCTATAATTGAAGATAATTAAATTTCCTGTGGAACTTAATGGGGCAAACAGGAAGGATCAAGTGGGATAGGACCACGTAGAGAGAAAGTTAATCAGTGTGCGAGAGAGACAGCAATTCCATGGTGAAACGCCCGTCTACGGCTGTGTATTTGGGGGGGGGGGTCCTTCACGAGGACATTTTCATGAAGTCAAGCCTGATTGCACTGCATTCCAAGGGGTCGCATGTCTCCTAGAGAGTCATCTCTCTCCTTTTCGGCTGACCCTGCAGGTATGCAGTGGGGTCTAGGTTAGGGTTAGGGGACTGAGACAGTCTTAGACGACGCTGTGGTCAGTTTCATGATTTGAATGTTTTGTGTCACTGTACTGCTGGAAGATCCAGACACAACCCAGTTTTACCTTTTTGTCAGAGGTAGTCGGGTCTTCATTTTAAATCTCGTGGTACTTCATGTATTCCTTGATACCAGGCACCCTAACAAAGATCTCAAGAGTTCTGGGACCATCGTCACAAATCCACCACCACACTTAACAGTTGGGGTCAGAGCCTTTAAATGCAAACTTTCTGAAATCTCACATCTCAGATAATCCACGATAAAGCAGGACTCCAAGGGAACAGGAGGCTGGCCTTATTATGGATTATGGGAATGCAGGCTTTGCCGATCTGCTCACCGGTGAGAGGGACACCTCTAGTAGATGGGATGGCGCATTCTATCACATCTCCCTCCCACTGTGTTAAGCATGTAGAAATGCTTACAGAAATGCGATCATGGCTTATCTGCAGGTGGCTTTTATGACTAATGACCGGCTGAGGTGAGATCTGATTCCCCTGACATGTAATCGTTCTTCCCTGGAGGACCCCACATCAGGGCTCTTGTCGCTAATTCAACCCCAGCCCCACCCCTCCCTCCCAAGCCATTATCAGATAAGTGGCGGTGAACCAAACCATAACTGCTGCTGTGTGATGGCTGTTAGACTGACCAGGTCCAGTTTTGTGGCTGCTTTGATGGGCAGCAGATTGCAAGTCCTGGAAGTTAAAACACAACCCTGATGTTCTTTTGTGGTATGTTATTTCGTTTAAATTTTAAAGCCTTGGAATGCTATGGCATATATTTTACTGGGTGACAATCAGATGATATAGAGACATGTTTACCACTGCTGCTTGTGCTCGTGTTCAAAAAGAATCACAGCTGATGCCCGATTACCATTTGACTTTTTACAGTTTTAGGAATTCAAGTCTTAGAGAGTAAGGCAGATGTGGTAAAGCAGTCAATCCACTAGATGTCAGTAGAGAATCTGATGCATGAAAGGATGACAGTCCCATGTTGAAACAATGTGATGCTCTCTTTCCAAAACAGAAAACGCTATTTTGGCATTTGGGAATGGGACAGACCTGAGCTCCACTCCCACCCAATCGGGGCAACCCAGCACGGTGCCGGATAGTGACGATCCAGGCGCCGCTCCTCCCGTCGTCATGGTGACCGACCGAAGCATTCTGAGTGCCATGATACCCACACAGGTACCCACACTGATACCTGTGCAAAGCTTCATCAGTCAGTCTGTGTCTTGCTTGGCTGCTGTCCAGCAGGGACCATCGCAGATCGATCTATTTGGTTAAGTGTTACCATGGCTAATCCTAAACCAGCGTATCTGCTACGGTAGGCTTACGAAATCTGACAGCAGTGTCAGTAGCAAAATGAAAGGAGCTGGGCTACACCTCAAGCACTTCTCGTCTTCAGCTCAGCTTGTCACTGAATGTACTCTTGCTCGCTGACAAAATCCACCCAACATAAGGTATATATGCAATATCCAGCGGGATGCACACCCAGGAGTGTCATGTGTCACGGCCACCTGCTGTGCCGTTTTCTGAAGCACCTTGAGTGTGTAGATAGACCCTAAGGCTTTTCCCTCCGCTGTGCTCGTTCACTGCTCACTGGGTGCTCTTTGGATGAACGGGGAGTAGGATCGCCTCCCTCGCTTCATCCGAATGCTAATTTCTGCATCCGTCATGATTTTGTGAACCTGCCCCCCCAGTATCTGTATATCTGAAGGTCAGACGAACAGATCTTCTACCTTGTCAGCGCAGACGTTGGAGCCCGATTTCCCGTGACGGAGGGGCTGGCTGTGGCTCTGATGTCTGACTCCTCCCTTCCTCCCCGCAGGCCATGGAGAAGGACAAGCTGTGGGGTGACCCCACCCTGCCGGCGGCTCCCATCCCCCCCAGCCGCAGCGCTGTCGACGTGCTGTCAGCGTCCCGGACTGGACTTTTGCTCTCTGTGCTGCTGAGCTACATCCACTAGAGGGTGCTGTCCTAATTCAGGGGCCCCATGATTGAACTATGTGGGGCTGCCTGGCGGAGTATTACTTCTATGTCGGTGGGGAGAATGTGGAGCCCACCTCCCTACTGACTACCTACAGTTATCTCTTTTTTTTTTTTTTTTGTTCTTTAATCTCAGAGGTCCAGCTGCACTTGTGATTCCTTGAGAGATGTGTACAAAAGCTTGCTCTGTGTATAGCCTGTCTATGGGAGCAGATGTGCAAGCTGGCGTAATGCCAGGTGTAAAATGTGTGTCTCACTCTCCGTTTTGAAGAAGTGGACTCCCTGTCAGAACATTCCTAAACGTTTCAGTTATGCAGACTATCTCAGAGCTACCACCTCTGGGTGCTCTGGCTGTATAGAAATGGTTCATGTCATCTTTCCTCATGCCACATCCCCTGCAGGTGTGTATGGCAGAAGCGGCTGGACACTTTGGTCTGTATTGTTAGGATGTTTCTTGCTGCCACCTCCACTGGCTGTGAGATTGGAACTATATTTTTGTAATGAGTGTGCTTCAGTGTGGACAGTTATTCCTCAGCCCCATGCCAGGATGATGTGTGACATCCCCATACACTCTGTGTACATCGACCCTCAAGGAAGACTGTACCATTTCAATTGGAGGAAGAGTACTTTATCGTTTTGAAAAGAATGTACAGTACCATTTATGAAGAGATATGAATATGTTGTTCTTCAGCTTGTAGCAGTGCCACCTAGGGGGGGATCGATGGATGGTGGCATTTTTCTCCAGGCTGACAGAATAAAGGATTTCCCAATTAGGGGGAGCTGGTCCTTGAGTATTCCTGTTTAGCCAACAAGCCATTCATTCTAGCGAGCCAGCCGACACAGTCAGCCATTCTAGCCAGCTTGCTTTTTCAGTGAATCGTCCAGCCAGCCATTGCAGTCGATGATTTCAGCCAACCGACCAGCCAGCCGGCTATACAGCCAGCGAGCCAAGCATGTAAACAGCCAGCCAGCCACTTCAGCCAACCAATCGAGCGTTTCAGACTGCCAGCCACCGATCTAACCAGCCAGTCCCCCATTTAGCTGACAATTTCAGTCAGCTAGCCAGATGCGATGTGTTGAAGGGGCACAGCAATGTAGACATTGGTACCCTATCGTCCAAGACATCGTTTTTTTGAGTCCCAGCACAAAATATAAGCAATGAAAGTACCACAGAACCATGCTGTTATACATATGTGCCAGTATTACCCTATCTGCAGACTCAGTTCGGTGTCGTCTAGGTTGCGGTAGATGAATGGCTTTGGCCTCAATGGTGTTGCCCTCCAGAACCTCCACTTTGTAACATTTGACACAACAGCTGCATTCCACTGGGACCCCTGTCTGACTGAAAGGATGTATAAGACCTGGACATTTTCCATTCACTTTTCTTTGCGTGTTAGACCACTCGCCAATACCACGGTGAATAAAAGAGGCGAGCTCCTTCTAAAAACAGTCATTAGTTATGGGTTAAACTGACATAATTACAGCCCAGTCCAGTGCAGAGCAATACAGTCATTTGAGTAGGACAAATACATGTCTGATCCCCGTCATACAACTCCTCACACGGAGTAGTGCAGCAAAGGAAAAAATGACTTATCAGACGCTTTTGCTCAAAGTGACATGCAGCTGAGGGTCAGAGAACGGGTCAGAGAGTGTTTGGGAAGCAATCGGGGTTAGCAGAGGCTTCTAACCAAAACAGCGTACAATTAGAGTAGGGTCAGCCAGTCCCGGGAGCAACTGCGGTTAAGGGCCTCGCTCAAGGGACCAACGGTGGTATTACTCTGTCATGGGAATTGAACTGGCGACCTTCCGATCACAGGCACACAGCAACAAACCTAGCGCCATCACGGGAACCATGAGGTTAAAAACAGCCATTAACAAGAACACAAAAGGAACTGTAATTTATGATTTTTCGACACCTGTCAGTTGCTTCTAAGCAGGCGAGAATGTCAACTGGCTGTCAGGGCACATCCGATGCAGCAATCTGAAGGCAGGAGATGGAGAACATCCCAACAGCAAAAACATTGCCTATAATGTACTGGGAGTTCTAAAGTTAGCTATGAAATGAGTCGTGACTAGTCCACAGAGTCAGTCACGATTCCCTCCGAGTGCTTAATGCTGGTCAATGCATCTTCTGAAATGACTACGAAAAGAAGTTCATAAGCATTTTACATAAGACACACCCCTCTAACTAAGTGTTCTAGCAAACAATCCTTTGTCTTCCTCCTTCTGTAATATGAACACTGGGGAACAAAAATAACAGTGTATGTGTGATCCAGGTCCTTTTATATACGAGATGTGATAGATCACAATTCCTGTAGGGCTGCTTTATGCCTATACAGTATTTTCAATCCTGTCATGATTACATAAAATATCAGAAGCATATCCACGACCTATCAATCTTTCAGCTGATTATGGTGGACATGGTGCATGTCTATGAATCCCATCCACTGGATAAGTGATCGGAAGATGGATGGTATAACATTGTTGGTCCAGTACAAAAACAAACAGAGGTACGCTGACATTTTACTAAGCGACTGCATAGCATGCGTATCCAGAGCCTGTGAGAACCCCGAGTTTCAGCACCTTATCGAAGGCGACTACAGACGGGGAAACGGAACCATGAGCACCAGACACTGAAACAGAAAATGAACAAGTGCAGTTTCAAAACACTGACTAGTGTCTCATTCTTAGTTCAGAGCCCACGCTAAGCTTAGACACGTACCGGAGCCAGTCGATGCACTTCTTGTGCACGTTCTTTAATATCAGTCGTGATTTCCGTTTTAATCCGTGATGCCATAAGGGTTTTATTTCTAAGTCTGACTATAAAACTCTTCTGCGGTCTGAGTAGAAAACAAAAAGAAACTATGTACAAATTGTCATACACTATACAGGAAGCATCTCTGCATGTTTTTATATACAATATATATATAAAAAAAACATCTAAAAACAGGGATTCTCACTGTTTTGGGGAAAATACTAATGGCCTTTGGGTAAAGCGAAATCTCTGCATCTTAGAACCACTGGGGATGCGACAGGACAGGACAGGACAGGACAGGACAGGATAGGACAGGAAGAACACTCGAGACGACAGGATGGAAGAGAACCCGTGTGATTAATGAACAGAAATAATTCCACAGAAATACAAGGCAGGGAGATGAAGGGACGGGATTGAACTTCCCCTGGAGAGATGCTCAGCAAGGCCCAAACAGCATGTTCAGTGGAACA
This sequence comes from Hippopotamyrus pictus, assembly GCA_026781145.1. Lineage (NCBI taxonomy): Eukaryota > Metazoa > Chordata > Actinopteri > Osteoglossiformes > Mormyridae > Hippopotamyrus > Hippopotamyrus pictus. The sequence continues at coordinate 18,568,988 of JAODLC010000015.1, read as the reverse complement.
AAAACACGGCTCCGCTCCTTTCATTCAGCTTCTGGGAAACATGAAAGCAGGGGAGCAAAACGGCTGCCGCTTCTGCAGTGAAGCCTCCGGTGTTGGTGCATTTCCTCTAAAATGAGTGTCAGCAGGCTCACAGCGACCCGGCGCAGGCTAAGCAGTTATGGGTCAGATGCATGGACGAGCTGCTTATATATACCGCTTATATGACACCGATAAGTTCTTCTGCATCTTCTTGGAAGACGTCATTTTTTTGCTTCTCCACACAAGGTCCCAGTACCCCTGCTGCTGAATTAGCCAGATGCAATTAGGACTATTGCGAGAGCCATGGAAAAACAGCCATAAACCAGGGCAGGATAGACTTGGCACGGGTGTTAACGCACTGCTTTTGTTGAGATAAAGCAGTCAGCTGATGGTATTCATATCGCGCTACCTGTACGCCGAGTTCCTTGAAATTAGACACTGGGGGCAGCTGATCTGGAAACAGAGGCAGCCACCGAAGTGTGTTATTCCATTTCCTGTGCCCAACATCATCTGGAGCCTTTAGGTACGCAGGCTGAATCAGTCTTGCCATTGAAGGATCTGACTACCTCAGTGACCTCAGTCCCATTGATGGACGAGTTCCCCGACTCCTTCCTCCAAGCAAGGTGTCAGTGGGATTGAAGAGGTCCTCGAAGTAGCCCTTCCACCGCCATACTATACCCCCAGTTGAGGTCAACAGCACGCCATCCTGCTGTAAACAAAATGGGAAAAGGTCCATTTCCCCCTCCTGAGTTATCTGACTGCACAGCAGAATCCCTTGAGGCCAATCAAAAGTGTTTCCACAACTGTTAAAAGCACACTCTGTTCAGCCTGCCAATACCTGTCAGCTGCCTATGGAGTCCAACAAGCAAACCAAACTTGGAAGGCCTCCTCCTTCGGGCTGATGGCTCCTTTTATCGGTGTTCCATGCCGCAGCAGTGGAGGTATGGAGCATAGCCCATTTGGGCTCAATGAAATTGTGCGGCGATCAAACAGCACATGTGCGGTTAGTACAGCGGTATGAACCCTGATGATCTCACAGGGGAAACTCCCTTCCCTGCCAATCAACACGGCCAAAGCCATGAAGAGTGGAGTAGAGCAGCACAGGTGTGGATTGGCTGAATGGCCATCTAACGGCACTGTAGCAGAGATAAGAGCCCGAGGTCGGGGGGGCGGGGGGGGGAAGCCTGTGGAACGTTTCCCTCCCGTTTTTCTTATGCACCAAAGCAGCCATGACAGACAGTAAATACCCCTGAGTAAATAGATGATGCGTTAATCACAGCGACTGTCAGTTCAGCATTTAAAGGTATCTCCTTATCTGAGCTCTGTGACATAATGCTAACAAATGGATAGTCAATGTGCTTCCCAGAGCACGGCAGACCCGGCTGGATGCCATCGTTATTCCAGGCAGGTGCCTTAATTTATTAGCTTTGCCTGGGCTGTTTCGAAATGCTTACCTTGATGTCACATCCTTTAAAGGCACAAGCTGGGGACGTCGGTCCATCAAAGGGAATGTGCCTGCACATATGCACACTAACGTGCACATGCAGACGATTCAACTCTGAGCGTGGGAAGAAGCTGAGACACACAGAATTCAGACCCCACATATCTGATGATGAAACCCTCAACCCTGGGCGAGTTAGACTACAATGCCACCATACTGCCTGGATTCCCAAAAACTTTAACATTATTCTGTAACACAACGGGTTTAAAAATTACTAGTAACTGACTGACCCCACAAAATGAGTAATGACTGACTGATCCCACAAAGCGACTAATGACAAACTGATCTCACAAAGCGATTAATACCTGGCTGCCTCCCCAAGGAAACTAATGCTTCACTGATCCCACAAAGTGACTAATGGCTGACTGATCCAACAAAGAGACTAATGGCTGACTGATCCCACAAAGTGACTATTGGCTGACTGATCCCACAAAGTGACTATTGGCTGACTGATCCCACAAAGTGACTAATGGCTGACTGATCCCACAAAGTGACTAATGGCTGACTGATCCAACAGAGACTAATGACTAATCCCACAAGGTTTCAGTAGCTGTTCATGAGCACAAACTACATCTAATCTCTGTGGCATTTCTAGACTAATAAACTAAGTTATCCGTTCTCCATGACACTGCTGTTCTTCTGCAAAGCAAAATTATAGTCATTTTCTTTTCACAGTTTGGAAATTGTTTATGGCAACACAAAATTACAAAAAAAAAAAAAAAAAAATACAATGTCATGTTTAAGGAAAAAAAAATAATTCTAACCAAAAACTCAAATGACATGACAAATATAGCGCCAGTGTTTTTAACGAATTTGGATCATGTTATATTTGCATGACAGTAATATGGTCCATTCCATTATGTATGCTATTGCATTATCAACTGACAATCAAAAAGTCAAAAATTACAGTTGTAATCATTATTGCATGTAATTACTTAGTTTTTTCATTCCATAGTTTTATCACTAATATCTTGAGGAATATTAAACCAAATTAAACTGAAAAGTATTACAAAACTGGAATAAATCTGTAGCTTACACAACAGTATCTCTAGTATAGTAGACAGTATCAATGCTAAAACCAGACATTAAATATAGTGCTTCATTCTATATTTAGCCTCTGCTTGCTAATTATCAATGTGTATATATATTTTTGATTATCAGCTTTTGAGTTTGTGAGAAACTGACCCAGTGCTAAACAAAGGAAGTTAAACATAAAATAAAAATATATACAATCCAATTTGGATTTTTACCAATTTATTACAGACCCAAAATTCTATAACATTCATAGATTTCCATGTAGTGACATGGTTTTTGTTAAACCTGTCCTTTACGTTATGCTGTCATCCATGCCTAAGCTTGTTTAAATAAGTTATTTTACAATACAAAAATGTTACTGACTCCGTTTTTAACCAAACAGACGTTCCATGAGCCTACGCTCATCTCCTTCTCAACATTTTCCCCAAGGCAAAGAAATAGTTTACAATACTTTCCCCATATTTACAAAAAAGGGAAGAGTGCAATCGATGCTAATTTTTTTTTTTTGTTTACATATTGACAAACTACGTCTTCCACGTCTACAGTGGCGTTTCGCGGGGAGAGATGAGAGGTGCAGTGGACTCCAAGGGAGGGTCAGGGCGAGTGACAAATCGAGCTCTGGGGGTGGGAGCCCCTTTGGGTGGGTGGACGTGAAGGTGAATACACAGACAAACACATGCCTTTGTCTAAAATACAAGCACAACTGCTCTATTCAGCACAGAAACATACAAACAGCACCTGGGCAGCATGCGCTAGAAGCCTGGGCCGTGACTGTTCAGGGGTCCCGCTAACCAGCGAGGAATCGGTCACGCGTGTCCTGCGTACCAGCGACATGGAGACGATCCTCGGAGACGCAAAGCGTGCCGACAGCCAGCGTCATGTGGACCTCACTGGGTCAGCAGCATGAGTGTGTATTGGGGAGGATTTTTTCATTCAAACATATAAATGTGATTTGTGCATTTTTTTTTTTGGGGGGGGGGGGCTCCCTTGTTTTGAAAAGACTCTATTGATTAAACAGAATGGCAAACGCTTAGAGTGATGTAATACTGTGCCACTGTACTATCCGGAGAAGCTGCATGTTCCAAGGGACAAAGTATGTGTTCAAACACAAAACATCCCCTTCACTTCTTCCCTCCTCGGTAGTCTCGGTTTTCTCCTTTGAGCAAATTGTTGCTGACGATTTAAAAGTTTTATAACTAGCGGCAGTCGTCTTGGAACCTAAAAGACTGTCTGGAAACAAGAATAAACACATCAATTTTATTTCCCCCCAGCCGGTTCTGACTGAGGTAAAACTCATTAAAATGGGCTGAGACTCCCGATTGGGAGTCGACAATCCCAGAGATAAAAGCAAACGCTTCTAGAAATAAAGGGACTCTCAGTATAGTCATGCTTGTGGCTCCTTCACTGATTGATCCCACTACCTGGGAGGGGATACGTCACCTTCAGGTGTATCTCCTGTAACCCGACCCCCCAATTCCAGACGTGGCTGATCATCATTTCCCCCTTCTGTACTAAGATGATTAAAAGCAAAATTTGGCTAATGCAGCACAAGCCGCTTAACACAAACATTCCAGATTAAAGACGACTTGATCTGCCCCATAGCTGTGTTCACACATCACACCTGAAATGTAATCTCCCATGCCCTCAGTTAGCCTCATCACCACCCATCACGATTATGGCCAATACCACACAGTATGGCCCTGACCCCACTGTCTAATCTTCATCATAAGACAGGGAACAAGAAGAGCCACCCAATCACCTGTGGGATTCAGAGAAAACAAACTTACCCATTAGCTTATGCTGGTAAAGACTTGTGTGAGCAGAGAGACTGAAATGCCCATTTACAGATCGAAAACTGCCACAAAAACAAGCTCACGGTCTAGGGTTACATCACTCTCACCATATCGCAGAATGGAGGCAAACCGGTGGTAAATGGTCTCAAAGCTTGATGGTCAAATAAAGGCTCAGGAGTCTGTAAGACAGGCCTGGCCTGGGGGTTCATGTGCAATACAGACGGGACCCCCCCCCCCCCACACGGCAAGGAGCCGCTACACACTGGGCATTGACTTCCATAAAGAGCTCAAATCAGTGACTGTACAGGGCTCCCTTCCGGTACATGGGACATCAGAAATCAGACACATCATGTCTAAAAACCATATAAAAGAAAATGTAGATATAATGACTGGATGGGAAAACAGCAGCTGCGGGGTGATGAAGGGAAGGAGAGAGCGGGAGGGGTGCAGGTGTCAGGCGTCCTCTCCGCAAGGCAGCCATTCCGCACCTCCATCTGTCCCACGTGGCGCGCCCTCATCTCAGAGAGAGCATCTCTATCGTCCGTCGGCTGGGGATGAGATCGCGGCTCCCCGCTTGAGGTCGGTTATTGCCAGGACTGAGTTCAGCGATGTCCACCCCCGCCAAGTCCTTCCTCGGGCTCCTCCCCCGGAAGTGCACGTCCTCCCCTACGGATCCCCGGGCCCCTCCCCAGTCCTTGGCTCGCGACTCGGCCGGGTGCACGGGATCAGATACAGGTGGCCGGCTGTGCGGGGGGCTGGTGCTTGCGATTCCGCACGGCCCCGGACTTCTCCTTATAGGCGACGCACATCTGCTGGGACACGTCCACCAGGGAGCTGGCCACCGCCAGCCCTGCAGCAGGGAGACAGGCCCACAGGCATGAGACCCACAGCCGGGAGACAGGCCCACAGGCATGAGACCAAGAGCAGGGAGACAGGCCCACAGGCATGAGACCCACAGCCGGGAGACAGGCCCACAGGCATGAGACCCACAGCC
>JAODLC010000015.1:18515701-18531598 GCA_026781145.1 Hippopotamyrus pictus | reverse complement strand
GGCAGGAGACCCACATCCACTCAAATTCACTTAATGGGGGTACAGGGTGGGGGGGCAGGAGACCCACATCCACTCAAATTCACTTAATGGGGGTACAGGGCGGGGGGGCAGGAGACCCACATCCACTCAAATTCACTTAATGGTTACAACATCCCACGCAAAGAGTTTCATTATAAAGTCGTATATTAGAAGTAACATACTCCCTTGCTGCCGAAAGACTACGACTGATTCCTGTAGTGTTTATAGCTCCTGGGTAATTCCCTTATATTGCTCAAGAATTAAGTGACTGCTCAGTTTTGGAGAGCACTGATGTTTGGCCACCTCATGCTTTCCTCATAGCAGTGACAGGGCACTCGCTGTACGCCAGCCTGCCTGCAGCAGCCTCCCCAGGATCTCTCTACTCGGGGGCATTCATTTATAAGTGATACAGGGCATTTGTGACATTAATAATAATGTGATTTTTGTATTAATTGCACAATGACATTCCTGTTAAGGTTTGGCTTCAGCATATAACAGCACATAAACATTACGCATGTAAAATTCTTTATAGTACACAGACAGCAATACCTCCTGAATTTAATTAGAGACATGCACTTCTAGCATGACCATTATGAACCAAGAACCTTGGAGGTCTGCCTTAGTGGGGACCGAAACAGCAACCAAGGGGCCAGACCCAACTCAACCGAATAAATAAAGCTACAAGAATGCAAGAACAAACTGGAATTACACTGTCAGCAATAACTGCTCCATAGTCTTGGCCAGCAGGACCCTTATTCATCACAACCCTAACCCCAGAATGTCATCTTTAGCCTATAATAACCCAGCAGAAATAGACGTCTCCCCCTCTATTGATGATACGAGGAAGCAGAAGGGGCGTCCTCGCTGTTCTGGACCATCATGCTAACAATCTACCCCCAATATTGCGCATTGCTCCTGCTGTGGATACTCCCACGATTGTTTCCGGTCCCATTAAAAATGAATTTTGGATGTGACAGTTGACCCGTTGCATGGCTTCAAAGATCACCTCAAACGTCACCTCATGTCCTTGACCCCTAACACTCTAGATACACGACAAACAGGTCAAAAGACAATGCTGTTAAAAGGGTCTTCACAACATCTGGCTCCTTCTCTCTCTCTGATTCTGTTTGAAGATCCCAGCTCCACAATCACCATCATTAGGCCCAAACTCATATAACACAGATGGTCCCAAATGAAAATATGCTGATCCCACTGCCACCACAACCATAACTGCCTGAGCAATAGGAGGCTCTGTGGCTGGACTCCCTCCAAAATGACTCAAATGGCTAAAAATGCACTACGCCCTCCCACAACATACTTCACTCTGTACACAGCAATGAGTATATTAGATGGTCCAAAGACATCTAGAGACAGCTTTCCTCTCAGAGTGTACCAGGCAAGCAGCCAAATTTCTTAACAATTTGCTATAGGCTAATTTTGTAATTTCTTTGCATTCCTTCTTTCGTCTGTTAGAGCAGTATGCAATGTTTTCACCCTCATGTTCATGTTCAGAGTGATGAAACACACCAAGACGAGATCCAGGTACAAGGGAAAGCACTCGGTGAATAAAATTGATTCTTATATTGACTGGAGATGCTAATCTGAACGCCCGACAAGTAGATCAGAAGTTGATGCGGTATTAGGACGACAATTTCTGACACCTAAATCAGCAGCTGGTACTGTGCAGGGATAAAGAACCACATCAAAGCTGGGCAGCCAACGCGAGTCTGAGTTAGACAGCTAGTGTTTAATGAGATCCATCCTTCGAGGGTCATATTAGATTATTGAATACATAAATCGCACTAACCTGCTGGTATATTTTATTTTGTGTTATTGCACCAATTCTCAAAAACACTGCATCAATTTTTGATGAATAGTTTACATTCAAAGATTTGTGGTACATGGTTTTGCATTTTGTGTTGTTTAAAACACCACTAGATAGTACTGTTGTAATCATATTCTTTTGCTGCTTGACCAACCCGTTTCACCATAACATCGGAGACAGGAAGGAGGGTAAGGATAGCATTAGCAAACCTAGCTGATTTACCTGACCAGTAACATTACTGATGGCTGAACCCAAAAGTGTTAGACTGGCTCTGTGGCACACAAGCTGAAATGTAGAATTATATTGGCAAGCAATTTTATTTCATTTTTTTTAAATTATTTATTTTGTTTATTTTTTTATTTTTTACTAATAGGCAAATATTAATTCCTTTGTTCAAACGGCACATAATGCAGTGCCATGATATTGGATGTTACAGGGACTGCGATAAACGCAAACGCAAATCCCACTGTTCTGATTGCATGAAAAACTTTTAACTTTTAAAATTAAAAAAGTAATTGCTCTCTAGAGTTTTAGTTGCTTTTTTGTATATATTACATGCTTTGTGGGCTGGATGACATCATCTTGCAGGCCATTCTCCACCCATACTGTAATAGCATGACAGCTGTCCCATGGGTCAACTCCTTCACATTCACAGCTACCTTTAAGATGAAGCACCAGAACCAATCCAAGCCCAGCAACACGGTCAGCCGACTGGTGCTTCAGACTTCAAGGGGAATTAAATGTTAATGCAAATTCAAAATGCCAAACACACATGCACAATCAGGCCGACTGTAGGACAATAAGCTTTATATGTGCACTTAAGGCTGAGGAGGAACGCTCATAAACACTTCAGCTGAGCCCGTAAAGCCGCAATCAGTGGCATGGGCCACCAGAGGCCGACGCTGACAGACTGACATTGTTCCCACATCAGGCTCCTGACTCAACAGAACCATCTGTGACAGCGGCGGCATGCGACGCTTGCCACTTCCTGTTAGTCTCCGTTTTCCCCACTCAACATCAATTTCCTGATTGACATCTCCCAAGATACCTGAGGAAGTCTGTAACTGGCCAATCAGCAGTGCACGGACATCTCCCATCAGCCGAGCCCTACTACTGATGACAAGAGTCCCTTTCCTACAAGCAGCCATGTGTCTATACAGCAAAAACAGAAAGGATCCAAATTCTGCACACCATAAATACTTGATCGTACATATTCAACAAACATCTTCTGTCCATTATGAAAGTAAACTTAACAAAATTTAACACGATAACTGTCAAACCGACAGCCCAGCACTGATGCTTTCACACGCCATCCATGAAAAGGCTTCCCAGGGTGACTGCAGGCTTACATGACGGACTCGTTCTCCGTCTTGCTCACAGGAGGATTCTGTGGGGGATGCAGCTCAAACGACAGGCCAATTAAATCGCTACATGTCGGACATGTTTCACAAATTAACTTGAATTTTCGTCTAGGCCAGAAAAATGCGGAGATGCGCACAAGACCTATAGCAGAATCTATTACCACATGGGTGAGGCATTCAAGCAGGGCATAAGTGACATTGCAACAGTGTTTGCAGACTGCCCTCCTTTAACAAACCTTATTCAGCTCGCCAGCTAACTACCAGGTTTCACAGGCATGTTTGAGCAGGGAAACCTGCAAACTGTGCTGCAGACTGGCTCTCCAGGATGTGAACTGGGGAAGCCAAGCTTACAGCGATGCATATTTTCAGACTCGCCGGTTACCTGACCAGCCCTGAGGAAAGTAGAACTGAGAGTCTACCCCAGGCGTGGGCAATCTTATCCAGAAGGGGCCATTTGGTGTGCAGGTTTTCGCTGCAACTTCCTAATCAGATTACTAATTAGAGGACTGATTGGCTGAAGAGTCCTCACACCTGGGTTTGAACAGCTGACCTACAGGTTATCCCAAAAACCCGCATATACACCGGCCTTTTGCGGACAAGAAAGCCCAACCCTGGTCTAGCCAGCTTGAAATATGAAGTTTCAGGGTTTTTTTTTTTTTTTTATGGGACATGTGACTATTCTGCTGAGGCCGGGCTCAAACCTCCCACCTGATCACAGGCACAGAGGCTAAGCCTGCCGAGCCGAACACTTATCAAAGCCGCTTACAATTCGTTGCCGACATGCACATTTCCCAGGTGCCTACCTACGTGTCCCGGAAGGGAACAGTCGTTAGGCATTGCCAGGTTGGGACAGTAGCAAGTACACATCTGACAGAGCCCAGGCTGGCATGGACACACTGAGTCATGGTACCAAAGAGAACGTAGCAGCCTTCCGTGCGGAACACACATTGGAAAAAGTGCACAAGTGATACTGTATGCTTCTGCCAGGCCTCTAACGGCCCATTCTACACTCAGCACTATGCTTTTACAAGGAAGAATGATAGTCAGATCAGCATGTATGCTGGCTGCTCTGTGCTGAAATTCTCAGGCTTCGGAAGGAACATTCACCTGCCACCTCAGACACTGCTTTTCAGGTTCAAACCTGAAGGACTGAAGAGTAAGAGCCCTCCATTATCTATCCTAATCTGCAGCACTGCATGAACGTACACAAGGGCTACAGCCCACAGCAGATGTGAAACATCATGACAGAAGGGCTGCTATTGGCTAATCCTGTAGACTTGCATCAGAGCTGTGTGTGACCAGGGGCTGACGACATACCCGAGGCCTTGCCAATCTTACCAGGACGGTCATGATCTGCAGTTCCTTCAGCACAAACTCCACCTTCTTCTGAGTGGTGAGGGAGGCCAGGACGGCGTTGTGGCTGCGGCAGGTCAGCTTGGCGTTGTCGTACGAGTCCTTCGCCGTGATGAACTTCAGACAGGAGTTTCCGACCAAGTGCCAGCTCTCCCCACAGATGTTCTCTGAAAGAGGGCAGGAGAAAAGTCAGCGGCTGCCATTTCTGCTGAACTCTGAAGAGCAGAGACCACTAAAGCGGGCATCGGGAAGTTTAGCACACAAGTCACAGCATAAGAGGTTAGGAGAAACACTTGTATCGGCAGATAACGAGGCGAAACTGGCGAACGTGAACTTGTCCGGCAAGTACAATTTCTCTCTTGGTCAGAAATAGCTGCAGGCACAGGCACAAAGGTTAAGGAGTGGAGCTTTTAGCTTGAGAGCAGGCTGACGGTGAGGAGGGGCTACCGGGCAAGGCGATGCACTCCTGGTTGCGAGGTTCCCACTGGCAGTTCTGGTCCATGGCACAGCTCTTGCAACTCGTCTTCTTGCTGCAGACATACTCTGGGTTGTCCTTGGGGCACATCTCATACTCCGCAATTACGCCCTGGGGACGAGACCACGGTGCGCCGGCAATCGTTAGCACCTTCCGAGCGACGCCCCTCGATCTGACATTTCAGGACAGCTGTTCTCGTGGATACAGCAAAGAACCTACACGTATAGCGGCGCCGACACACAGGACGAATTCGCAGCAAAAGAGGCGCTTTTATTTTCCTCATTAAACAGCAATCGACTAGGTTTTCAGAAGCTTTTAATACTTCAGATATACAACAAGTTACCTTTCAGTGCAACGAAAATGGCAAAAATGTGTGTAGATGGCAAGAGGTACCTTTTATTAGCATCAAGATGCATGGTTATACCTACACAGACACATAACACTTCTATTAAGGATTTATAAACAAATTAATGTTTAAATAAAATATATATATATATATATTTTTTTTTTTTTTTTACCCTTAACAGTCAGCACTTTTCCAATAAATCAAGTCAGTGATTGCAAAACTAAGGTCCTCTAATCCCCTGTCAGAGAGAAAGTAATTATGCATGTTCACCATGGATCAAAGGGTGGAGTTCACCAAATCTGACAGAATTTCAAGTCAGCCCAACAACCAACATATCCAGCTTCCAAACTCATTCGTCTCATTCAAAGCAAGCAGGTTAATTAAGAGCTCAGGCAGAACAGATATCTGGCATGAACTGAGGTCAACTTGGGAACGTATGCGTGGTCAGGGCAGAGTCCACAAAGTCATAAGTACACAGGGCCATAACACAGCTGTCAGTCTGGGGGCCCCACAAGGCCATAAGGCGGCTGTAAGTCTGGGGGCCCTGCAGGGCCATAACACGGCTGTCAGTCTGGGGGCCCCACAAGGCCATAAGGCGGATGTAAGTCTGGGGGCCCTGCAGGGCCATAACACGGCTGTCAGTCTGGGGGCCCCACAAGGCCATAAGGCGGCTGTAAGTCTGGGGGCCCCACAAGGCCATAAGGCGGTTGTAAGTCTGGGGGCCCCGCAGGGCCATAACACAGCAGTCAGCCTGGGGGCCCCACAGGGCCATAACACACCAGTCAGCCTGGGGGCCCCACAGAGACGTAACACAGCAGCCAGCCATGGGCCCCCAAATAGCTGTAACAGCAGTCAGCCAGTGGACCCCTGCAGAGCAGAGCCCAGAAGTAAGTGATAATGGCATTTGTTAGTTCAGCACAAAAATGCAAGCGGATGGAGTCCATCTGCATAACCAGTCAAGTGAAAGCTCAAGGTGTCAAATTTCTACAGCGACGTAAATGTAGACTATGCAAATATTTACATTTTTCAATTAAGCGCACAAAACCAGCTGTCAATGGGTCATTTTAGACAGCAGGCAAGCTGTTTTAATGAAAGGTACGAATATAGCTTTGGTGAATATTCTGCTCCAACAGGGATGCAATTTTTTTTAAAAGTACATTAGGAAAGAATCACACAAGCCACCACAACGGCATCCTGCTCAAATCAAGGTGTCCTGCAGTGTTTTTTATTTTTTAATTACAGCTGCACCGTTCGGAATTTTATTGCGAGAAGGCCTAGAGACGGCCAGCCTGCCCTCAGTCAGGCAGGTAACATGGCTGAGCTAGTCACACTGTTGTACAGCATCATCTACAGGCTGCAGGTCTAATCAAGAGGACAGTGTTTCCTTCAAAGTGTGATGTCAAACAAAGAAGCCTGCAGTGCACGAAAAAGCGAGCATCTGACACCACACACTGGAGGACATGTACGCTAGTCTTCAACCCCCCTGCACGGGAGTTGTACCTTGGAGGGAGAAGATATAATGGGATTAACTTAGAGAAAGTGGTGTAAAATATCTCAGAAGCACAGCTCATCTTGCTGAGCAAGTAAGAGCCGTTTCAAGGTCATCCTCACTACCAGAAGAACCTTGTACAAGGTAAGTGTAGAGTACAGCTAGGTAATACATATACTAGGAGTTTCATCACGAATATACAGTACTATCAGACATACCACCCTCTTCACATTTCCCTTCCCTTCTTTCAGGGCAGCAATGCTATGGAGCAGAGCCAGGATGAGGGTCGAGCAGGCGATGGATGGCAAGCCGGCCCAGGCGCGGCGCGCTGCCATCTACCTGTGATTAGGCCATTCATAGGTAAACCTCCCAAATCGAGGAAATAAAGGCAATTTGGGAAATGCACCCAGGTGAATCAGCCTGATGGTAATGACCAGCAGTGACCGCCCTCTGCCAGCTTACTGAGAAGCACTAACACATGCACTTCACATAGGGACCACTGGGGGGGCGCAGGACCCCCGGGACAGGAGCATGACCCTGGAGAATAGAGCTCAAAGCTCATATTACTGTAGTAGCTAATGTTAAGAAAGACTATTAACCATGAGTCATCAGTGCCTGTCTGGGTAAAGCGTCTGTTCGCTCCCTTCTCTCTCAAATGAGCCCCGTTTGCTGTGAATCTCCTGGGCCAAACTGAAACATATATTCCCTTGCCTTCTCAGCAGGTTACATTACTAAAACAAGCTTAATGTTCGTTCTAAACGAAGAAAAAATAAGAACAAAATAAAGCAAAGAGGACTGACTCGCTTCGCAAACCTGAACACTGATCAATATCAACAATAAACCACTTCAAAAAACCCAATAGCGTGATATATTGCTGCCATTACAGTACTGAAACAACATACTGACAATTATTCTTAAGACCAAAACTACTCTTCGAGTAAGCATTACTGCCGTGTTTGAAAAAGAGGGCCTGAAATAACATGTCCTTTACTCAACGGAGAGGTTTAACACTACACCGAACTGACCTGCCAACACAAACACGAATCCAAACTGTTAACCACAGTTCAAGAAACTAAAATGTCATACTTTTTCAGTCTAGAAGTTTGTTTTTCCATATGTGGTTCTTCAGTGGTGGAATACTACACCCCAACACGTCCTTCAAGAAACATCTTAACCATCTGCTCTGGAAACCTCACTTAACCTATCACCATTTATAGTGCAAAGGTACACTCAAATCTCCAGTACAACATATACATTGGAGTGACACACATGCATTGCTGAGCGATTCATCATGCGACCCTCCCTACTGCTTACAGTATGTCCCACTAAGGCTACAAGCATTTTCCTGATTTTTCAGGCTAGATTTATCTCTGATGGAAAATCGGATCAGACTGGCACACAACCGTCCCCGGGGACCAATCCCCGAATCCCATACTGATCTTGGGTATTGCATTGGCAGCATCTCCACCCATAACCTAAAGGTCACAGCCTTCCAAGCAGACGTGACTCACCGTGACAGTGCTGCAGTTGCTGCTCATGGAGATGCACTGGTCTGCGCACCACTGGCAGCCGTTTGTATTAGCTGTGCAGCTGTAGCAGTCAGTGTACGAGTCACACTTCTCATTGTCAGCATCTGTGAAGATGCAAACAAGACAGCGAGCTTAGTTCATTCACTCCGACAGGTCGATTCCAGTAAATTACACATGAATGAGAAAAATAACCCGTCGATGAAACAAAGGACAGTTTTAGGCAAGTGCTTTGCAGCAGCGTACTGACAAAGACAAAACATGTATGTGTCAGGCAACACAAACACACATCCCAAGAAGCAAAAAATAACAGGGGGAACTTCTGATTCCTTAGTCCAGAAGCTGTGGGCTAAAATATCTCGTTTGATCTTCACTAGGACAGTGTGAGAGACGGCCCTGAAAAATTGTCTCGTGCAGGAGAAAACACGGTTGATGAATGGGGACAAGGCCTCTGGGGGGCGAAGGTGAGCAGGGGAGAGAGCTTGTGGGTTGGTGGAGGGGCTCGACAAGCCCCGGACCATCTGCTTCCGCGACTGCGAATGACAACCCAAACATATAAATCCTCCTAGGAGGACCGCATGCGTGCAGCAAGGAACACACTGTATCTTCATAAAAATGCGGCAAGCCTGTCAGAGTGCATTAACTTATTCACTTCCTGAGCTTTTCATTTCATAAAGTCCCAGAATTACTTTCCAGTACAACTCTATACAAGGGAGCCTGCTTGTGCCTCTCCATGAGCTCGCAAGACCGGATGCAACGCTTCCGGGACAAAGGTGGTTTTTTTATTTTGGCGGGGGCCGTGCTGAGAACATACATGCTTTGCGGGGGCAGGAGGCCTGCACCAGACGCTCCTGGTGGGGGCTGGCAGCCTCCCAGGGCAGACAGGTGCCCAGACTGCTGTCCCACAGGCATCGGATCCCCGGCCAGGCAGAGCCGCAGGACGTCTCGCTGGGGAAGGCGGAGCAACTCGCCGGGGTGAACGTGAGCACGTCGCTCAGCAGCAGGCTGTTAAAGCCCCCAAAGATGTACATGATGCTGGGGGGAGGGGGGGTAGAGGAGAGATAAACAGTGAGAGATGAAGGAACAGACAAGAGAGGTTAACAGGCTCAGATACAGGGGGCATCGACATCCCATATCAATGACAAAAGGTTTGTGTTTCTCCCCAGTAATGGAGGGTATATTCCAGTCATGTGGGGGGGCGATTCCTTAGGGAAGGAAAACGTAGATAAGGAATTAAATGGAAGGGGAAACATGCACCAGACCACACGAGTAATTCAGCTGCTATACGGTAAAGCAGAAAACATACTGCCAGCCACCAGCAGTTCTGCATCAAACTTCACTGCACCAATAGCCAGTTTAGCTAAAGCCCACAAATGCCTTTTACTCTGTTAGTAAAATTAAAAAAAAAAAAATAATAACTTTCAGTTCAACTTTAACATGACGCATGTTACACACTTTGCAACAGAATTCAAATGCTTATATTCTGGGTTAATTTCAGGAAAGAGACTATGCTTTTATTTTCAATCAGTAATCCCAGTGGATTTCAACTGCTGTGTGTGCTTGTCATTTAGAATAAAAACCTTACCATCAAAAATCTAAATGTGAAAATTGCTGCACTGTTATTAATTTATTATTATTTATTAGATAAAAAGATGAGATCACAGTGGTATCATAGTGTGTAATCTTATTCTAATCCACCTTTACTGGTGTTAAAGTTTAATGTGACATTAAAGATTAGAGTCAGAAAACGAAATCATAATTCATAATTAACCACAAACATCCAAAAAGAGAACGCACCCATTGCTGTAAACTGCAGAGTGGCCAAAGCGGTTGACATCGTGGTAGAGGTCTGGTCGAGGCAGTACTGACCATTCATCACAAGCTGTGGGAAGAGGACGGTCACCAATGGGACACGAGAGCCATTAAAAGTAAATAAACCCAGCAATAACAGCAACAGGCCAGCAGCCCTTTCTAAATGAAATCCCAGCACCCATGCAGAAACAAGTGCAGTGAACAGAAGTGAAGGTGCCACATTATAAAACAGCTTCATGTGTTCGGTGTCTTCTAAGTTTCATTTATATTTCCCAGTTGTTGGGGCAGCACAACCCACCCCCCACCCAGCCCACAAAAAAAGGATCTCGTTATTAAAATGCTTTTGAGGAAGCACAAATCCTCACTCCATGGTTTCACAAATCTGAGCATGTTCAGCTCAACATACTACAAAGCAGAACAGGCTAGAGACCAACACCACAACCACATGGTATCACACTACAGCACAATCAGATTTTGATCACAGAGGTCATTCGGAACATTACAGGGTAAAAATGCATGACGCTGATAGACCACTTTAGCAAGGCTGCTACTGATTTTTTTTTCTACTGTGTCAGAAAATCCATAACTCAATTTTTATAACAGTAGCAAGAAACTGTGGGCTAGGGGTGCCTTTTTATTGGCATGACATTGGGGGTCATAACCCTATCAGACCCATGCTGGGTACGTGTCATTATCAACATGTTCAAAGGTGTGCGGGGTGTGTGTGTGTGTGTGTGTGTGTGTGTGTGTGTGTGTGTGCGTGTGGAGGGGGGAGGGGGGCTCGCAGATTGCAGCCAGTTTGCATCACCGCTGGTTGGGCCTGCAGCTTTTCCTCACAAATCCGTAAGGCCTATTCATCATCAGCGATTCGGCCATGTGCTTCACCTGCATCTCCATCCAAGATCTAGGAAGCTCAGCATCTGACAGGTCTGCAGCCAGGCTAGTCTGAGCACCCAATGCCAGCGGTTTCCCAAGCCTGAGCCCAAGTTCACCAGAGTCACATACTATGCATGCAGCTTCACTCACATTCTTGAATCTTGTTTGTTATTCACCAAAAGCCCAATTTTCTAAAACTAGGCCACGTCATTTTCATTACAGTTTAAAACTTGTAGTGGACTCTACAGCTTTCACAGCCTGATTGGTGTGTTCACACTGCCCTCTGTTGGGCAAAGCCAAAAAGTACCTTGCTCCAAGAAATATTGCAGAAAATAAAATGTATACTATGTTACTCAGACAAAAAAAAAATAGTTTATTTATATATCAAAAAATAAGTAATCAACTTATTTACTGTGACCCAATCTTAAACACTCACACTTGTGAATGCTTGTGAAGACAAAGTAATCCACCAGAAAAGGAGTGCAGGAAATAGAGGGCAGCACAGTTACTCTGGCAGCACAGTTACTCTGGCAGCACAGACCAGCAGCGGCATTCTACATGCAAGGCAAGGCTCCGTATCCTGCCTGGCGGAACAGACAGACCTAACTATACAGGGCTCCACTTCCAAGCCAGCAAAGACCAGCATCATTAAAGCCAGAACAACTGCCCTTTCAGGGTTAAGTATTTTTAACTCAGAAACCCTGATGTACTGTAATAAGGAGTAACTCACCACTTAGTTCCATTAAAAATAAGGAAATTGCAGAGAGGCTATCTGCAGGGGAAGCCTAATAATCAACATAATCACCCTGGCTTGAACACAAGAACTAAAAACAAAGTGTCTGCTGTAATGGGGCATAGACATCCCACCTAATGTGAACATACACTGCCTGGACAGAAGTATTGGTACACACCTCTTAATCACCGAATTCAAGTGTTTCATTCAGACCCATTGCCACAGGTGTATAAAATCAAGCACCCAGCCATGCAGTCAGGGTTATAAACATTTGTGAAAGAATGGGTCATTCTGGAGACCTCAGTGAATTCAAGTGTAGTACTGTCATAGGATGCCACCTTTGCAATAAGTCATTTTGTGAAATTTCTTCGCTGCTAGATATTCCACGGTCAGCTGTAAGTGGTATTTCTGCAAAGTGGGAGCATTTAGGAGCAACAGAAACTCAACCACAAAGTGGCAGATCATGTAAAGTGGGGATGAGTGAGGTCACCGAGTGCTGTGGCACATAGTGCGGAAAAGTCACCAACGCTCTGTTTACTCAAACTTCCTCTGGCATTAACCCCAGCACAAAAACAGAGCTTCACGGAACGGGCTTCCATGACCGAGCTGCCGCATGCAAGCCTCTCTTCACCAAGTGCAATGCCATGTGTCCGATGGAGTGGTGTAAAGCACGCTGCCACTGGACTCTGGGGCACAGGAAATATGTTCTGTGGAGTGACGAATCACATTTCTCTGTCTGACAGTCTGATGGACGAGTCTGGGTTTGGCTGATGCCAGGAGAACATTACCTGCCAGACTCAACTGTGCCAGCTATAAAGTGTGGTGGAGAAGAGGTAATGGTATGAGGTTATTTTTCAGGGGTTGGGCTAGGCCCCTTAGTTCAAGTGTAGGGAACACTTAATTCCACCCTATTCAAACCTGGCCTTCTATTCCAAATCCAGGCCTTGTTTTCAGTTCTCCCTGGTAGTTAATTTAATGATTAATGATTCTGATTGGTCACAAGAGCTTCACACCTGGTTCACAGGTAAAAGGCGGCTCAAAAATCAGCAGTGCTTGACCCTTGAGGACCGTGACTTGGATAGCCCTGACTTAATGCTTCAGCATACCTAGACATTTTGGACAATTCTATGCTTCCAATTTTGAGGGAACAATCTGTGGAAGGCCCTTTTCTGATCTAGCATGACTATGCCCCAGTGCACAAAACAAGGCCATAAAGACATGGTTGGGTGAATTTGATGTAAAAGAACTTGACTGGCCCGCACAGAGCCCTAACCGAATTCCCTCTGAACACGTTTGGGACAGACCGCAGATCGTGAGCCAGGCCTTCAACATTCAACATCAGTGCCTGACCTCACAAATTCTCTTCTGGATGAATGGGCAAAAAATCCCACAGACATTCCAATATCTTGCAGAAAGCCTTCCCAGCAGAGTGGCAGCTGTTATAGCTGTAATGGAAGGGACCGACCATATTGATGCCTATGGAATGTCAATGTGATGTCATAAAAGTTCCTGTGGGTGAAATAGACAAGTGTCCTGATACTTTGCTCCACACAGTTCTGGAACATGTACTGCAACCTATGTGATCAAAAACTGAATGTCATGTATCATTGTATCATCTCACAGTTGTTTATATATATATATGTGTGTGTGTGTGTGTGTGTGTGTGTGTGTGTGTGTGTGTGTGTGTGTGTGTGTGTGTGTGTGTGTGAAGGATACATTGTATCACAAAGGCCCAAGCGGTTGGAATCCTTCACAGGATGGAATCAAAAAATGGGAGTGATTTGAAACCATGTCTGGCTCTGTATGAGGACTTCATTTGCCCCGCACCCCCCCATGCAACTGGGTTCCCTGGTACAATCCATAAGGCTCCTGAAATGCATGGTTGTGCGGCTCACAAAAGACCGGAAATGCATTCACAGTACATGGTCTGCTTCTCTGAATAGGCTGAGAATCACAAGCACAAAAACAGGATAAGCAGCTCGGGTCTAAGAGTTGGATGGGATTATCCGTCTTTCCTACAACTGACGCTTCATCTCATTTTCTTGGATTTCTCAGGAAACCCCAAACCAGCACTGCCTATGGTGTTGAGAGATGGTTTAATCCAAAAGATCCATGAGAATCCAGACACGCCTCAGCTGAACGACGGAACCAAATAATTAATTTCATGCTGCAACACAAACAGATGGAGCCCCTCTCGGAGAGCCACACTCACCCAGGTCGTAGGCCATGAAGTCGGAGGAGAAGCACTTGGCTCCATGGCTCATGGATGTGTCATTGTGCGTGTTCCCGCCAAACACCAGCATGGTGCCGCTCACGATGACGGCTGTGTGCAGGTAGCGGAAGAAGCCGCTGTCTTTCAGGATGGTCCTGAAAAATAACAGCCAAATCCGGGAGCTATGAGCCAATGAACCAACATCAGCTGCGTCAGAAAACCCAAACCACCATGTAAAACCGTGACACCTGCCAGTACCGGTAAACACTGGCCTTTCATTTGCAGTTGAAAGACAATTCATTGTAGCCACATGTATGCTAGCTTGCTGTCTACTTGTAGCCACATTTGCGTTAGCTTCCTATTCACTTGTAGCCGCACTTATACTAGCTTGCGATTCATTTGTAGCAGCATGCGTGCTATAGCTCGCCATAGCACAGTGGCTGAATCTGCAGAAACTCCTCACAGCCATAGTGGAGCCTGAAATGACACACCAGATGCACCAGCTGGCACCCAACCACTGGCAAAGTTGAACCTGTCCTATCGATGAACCAGTAGGGCTGAAACACACTGGTAGTTAGAGAGACCGCTCCAATAGCCTGATGCAGAACCCATCCCAGGCCCCAGGTTTCAAACACTGCACACTGGTAGTTAGAGAGACCGCTCCAATAGCCTGATGCAGCACACACCCCAGACCCCAGGCTTCAAACACTGCACACTGGTAGTTAGAGAGACCGCTCCGATAGCCTGATGCAGCACACACCCCAGACCCCAGGCTTCAAACACTGCACACTGGTAGTTAGAGAGACCGCTCCGATAGCCTGATGCAGCACCCATCCCAGGTCCCAGGTTTCAAACACTGCACACTGGTAGTTAGAGAGACCGCTCTAATAGCCTGATGCAGCACGCATCCCAGGCCCCAGGCTTCAAACACTGCACACTGTTTGCATTAACAGATGGCCACAGGTCCACCTTCTCTTAATAAATAAATAAAAGAGTCAAGGCTGCAAAAGAACAAAGTAATTTCCTTCCAGAGATACCATCACTTTATCAGTGAGGTGGATTAAGGTAAGAGATCATCCTTCAATAAAGAAACACTGCTTCTATTCATGTTAATATACTCATAAAATGTTGTATTTTAGGGTAGCTAAGTCGCTGTCCTTGTTTTGGTTCAGATACTTTCCACTAAGTGCAGATGGTTCCAACACTCAGAAACGATTCCGGTCACGAAAGTGGACTGCATCAATCACTGACTGAGGGACTCAGGGGCCCTAGGATGAATAAATTGGTTCATTCACTAAACGAGGGAAAGGAATCAGCAGGGATTTGATGGAAAATCCCCAGCAGGCACATTGGTTTTCCAATACTGAGCTCCACCTATCAACACCCCAACCACCTGGACTGCAATGGTTGATTTGCCATGAGGAAAAAAGGGCAAAGCAAGAGAAGACAAATCAGTGGAGCACACCTCAGCTGCTCTGTGCAGCCCCAAAGATGCGAGGCTTCTAGGACAAGCTCAGGTACAGAACATAAGAAAACAAGAACCAAGAATGCACAATAAAAATAAAAAAGACAAAAAGACAATAACAGACAAAAGAGCATGAAAAAGCGTATACTCAGGTAATTACATTTAACTTTCGACTAATTGTTAAAATTGTTTCCCTATTGCATGACTTACAGTTCTATGTTATATAGTTCTATATTACTGGGTACCAGTGACCAGGGTTCGTACACATTTTTACCATTACATTTCCATGACTTTTCCATGACTTAAAGGTAAATATTCATGACTTAATGAACAGTAGTTCTGAGGCACTCACAAGGAATATAAGTTTTAAAAGCCTTTATTTAAACTTGGCTATCCATTAAAAACA
>JAODLC010000015.1:18503396-18515601 GCA_026781145.1 Hippopotamyrus pictus | reverse complement strand
GTACATGGATATTTTTGAAAAACAAATTTCCATGACTTTTCCAAAACTTTCTGAGTTTATTCATTTTCCAAAACTTTCCCAGGCCATGACTTTTCCAGGTTTTTCATGACCGTACGAACCCTGAGTGACGACATCTGTAACAGGGTCCTGGACTTCCTGAAAGGCAGATCCCTGGTGGTAAAGACGGGGAATTAAAGTTCATCCCCTCTGATCTTCAACATAGGGGCCAAACCAAGAATGCTGCCTGAGTCCGAGGCTGCTCAGCCTCTTCATGTATGACTGCAGGGGCAGATTTAGCAGCAAAGCAGCATCAAATCTGCTGGTGTTGCTACACCAATGATGGAATAAGGCGACAGGTCAGACAGAGTAGTGCCATGATGACACCCCCCCCGAACATCATTAAAGCAAAGGATGCTACAGCAAGAAGCACTACACAAGTTACACCCTAATCACCACTGATGGCCCACTGCCAGCAACTTCAGGGTCCTGGGTCTCTAGATCTCAGAGAAACTGCGGTAGACAGAGGACATTGGACCTGCTTCCCGAGATGACTGAGGAAATGGGGCATGTGCAACGGAACCCACACCGTTTTGTAAGGTGGTACCACTGAGAGTGTTAACAGCAGTGTAATGGTGTGGTGAGGCCACAGCTCACAACAGAAAAGCCATACAAAGGGTTGGGACGTCTGCCCAGAACATCACAGGGACTGAACTAACCGCCACTGATCCGCTACCCCTTAGCTGCTGCTGTAACGAGGTTCATTCCAGGCTTCAGGATCCCATCCACAAACTTCACACACCTTGCAGTCTGGCAGGCGGTTTCACAGCATCAGAACACTGACTACAGGATTCAAGAACAGGCTCATTCCCCAAGCTATCTGCATTTCCAATATCCACATTTCCCATGAGAGTCGTATCCATGGTACACGCACTCTACAGAGCTGTTACAGCATATTGTCTAATTTGTATTGTCTTGTAACCAAGTGCGGCTGAATAAGTAAGCATTCCAAGGCACCTGTTGCATACGGCTAATAAAAACTCTGAATACATATCTAACCCTCCTTTACTAGCTTAGCTACACAGAGACGTGAACATACGCGCTCAGTTTGCAGAGCCTGACACTCACCACATCCTGGTGTCCACTTCGTACTTGTACAGGTCGTCAGCCAGCCCGTACTTGTTGGCACTGAAGGCCTTGTAGCCACCGTGGATGTAGATGGCGCTGGTCTTGGGGTCATATACGCTACTGTGGCCGTACCCCCCCTGCACTAGTGCCCCGTTGGTCTTCAGGATGCTCCAGGTGTTGGTGGCTGAGGGAGTGAAGGAGGGGAGACACTAGCTCTGATCAGATTACGCACTCTGGTCGTTGAGCCAATAAATCTTGCTACTTTGGCACACATTTCCACTTGGCACATCTGTAATAATACTTTGGTACAGTTAAATCTTTTTAAAAGCTGTTTTCTGGTACAAAAGCACTGAGAAGTTTATTAAATTGGGGGCAGAAAAAAACAATCACTAATATCCACTAGGGGGTGCTACAGGACTGTTCAAATGTTTGTACTTGTTAGAAAGGTTGGTTCAAGGAATAAAACATCATAGCTATAATTTCATCGGATATACATCCAGCAATGAGACATACTGGGTGGTTTACACAAAAACAAAATTTACTCAGTGAGAGCAGGTTTTTGTAGCTTAATACTGAAGGTTACCATCAGAAACAGCTGCAGCATATTGGATTTCAATGAATTCCTTGCGCGACATCTGAGAAAGTGGCAAATAACCGAATTTAAAAAAAAAAAAGTAAACTTTAGCCTAAAACCACTCGACACGTATTTATTAATTCAGTGCCTGAAACTAAACATACTAGGAGCATCCCTGTAGTCACAGTTAGCATAGTCAGCAATGTGGGAATCCCTGTATGCCAGGAAAGGGGAACCTGATCCGTGGAGGGCCAGTGTGGGTTTGTGGGATGACCTCTGAATCAGCCAATAATAAAACAGTGGTCCTCAACTGTAGTCCTGGGGACCCATTGTTATTGGCTGCTTGAGTGGTCAGCTGAAAATCCTACACCAGTCCTCCATGGATCAGGTTCCCCGCCCGCGCTGAATGCAGTGATAGCAGAAGCAGAGGTGGAGGGCATCCCTACAGATACGGAGAGGTGCTAGCCTGTGCAGATGGGGTTAGCACACATACTGTATCAGACGTGTCAGAGCCAACCCAGAGGACGACCTGCCCCCCCAGGAGACGGCACTCAGGCTCAGCACTGGCTGTGAAACGTTAACTACAAATCAATAAAGCACTGCTTCATTACCAGCTTAATCGATGACCATTACATCAGTCACTCACTCACGAATGCCCAAACATGGCACGTTTGTAAGTCCTCTTACAGATCAAGTCACCCACCAAAACTACACCTGGAGGCAAACTGCAGGATGACTGTTGACTGTAGAATCAACACAAACGACAAAGAGCCACTGTGCCACCCTAACAGTGACCACAATCCACCAAAAGAGCGACTGCGCCACCCTAACAGAGACCACAATCCTAACCAAAGAGCCACTGCGACACCCTAACAGTGAAAGACCACAATCCTACCCAAAGAGCCACTGCGACACCCTAACAGTGAGAGGCTACAATCTTACCAGATTCAGAAGGTGAGAAAAGGTCTTTTTGACAGTGTCATCATTCAGTTACATTTAACTCTCATGTCTATCAGTCCCTTCATGGCGAGCTAGTGACTCATATTTCAACGACTAACCTTGTTTGATAAAGCCACCTGTTTTAGGGCCAAGATGATTAACCTGCCATGTCTAAAGTTCCATGTCCGTGTACGATATTTATTCGATATTATTGCTAGAAAATGCCTAGGAAAAGGCGTATTAATAAATTTTCAATCATATACTTGAAAACAAAGACTCATATCTTGAGGGGAAAAACAAACTGGACCATCCTTAATCCTCAAACATAAGGGTTAAATTATACCTTTAACAGCCTTCACCTTCTCATGGCAAACAAAAACCCATTCACTGAACTTAATGACCAATTTTTCATGCACCACGACGACTGACTTTTGCAGGCCAACAGCTGGTTAAAGCCTAGACAGCCCCAGCTTAACCTTCACGCTGTGACTCACTCCAGCTGCCCTCTGAGAGACCATTTGCTTCCACCCCAGTGTCACGCCGCTTGACGACAGCAGCTACCTGGGGCTGGCGGCTTGGTACACCACAGCCCCCACCGTCGGACACCACTTAGAGGCCATATAGCTGCGGCCTAAAGCCGAATGATAAAAATGATAAAAAATAAAGAGAAATCTGCAGATTTGAGACCAGGTCCTACTGCATGTTCTCCAAGCTTCTGACTTACAACTGGGTTTTATGAAGTGTCCGGCTACACACTGCTCCATGGGACTGATTCATGGAACAGAATGCATTCACTCTGCTGCTTACGAGACACTTAGGCCCAAAGGAACGAACGTGGCTTACTGACTCTTCATGCATTTTACACATATAGACACACAGTAAGTCGCTGAAAGTAAACCGGGTTCAGAGCAATTGCTGCAATCTCCGGACCACAATGCTGGCATCTCTCAGCACCTATCAAATCCCAGCCACAATTAATCAGTCTAACTAATGTAGTTAATATAAACATAGATCTGGAAAGTTCCTTAAGGCCTGTAATTTGGCAATATGACATTTGCAGTGACCGGCATGAACTTTAGACTGCGAATATTTAATGGGTACCTGCTGACCTTCTACAGACTGACAGTTAATTTGGAGATCTAACTGAACAGACATGCATGCCTTCAATTAACGCACAGCTATCCAACAAACAGGCTGACGGTTAACTTCAGAGCAAGGCTGTACGAGGTTAGAAATGCCCCAGTTGCCACGGCTGTCTCCACTGTGCTACTCACCGATGTTGTACTCCTGCACCTTGCTGATGTAGCCGTAGAGAGGGCAGTGACCGAAGATGACCAGCATGACGAAGCTGCCCTGAGCCAGCTGCACCACGTGGGCCGACTGACCCACTACAGCATACTGCTCCTTGGCCCGCGGACTGGCCAGCACCCAGGACTGGTTATGGATGTGGAAGACCCACAGCTGGTTGGTGATGTTGCCTGTGGAGTCTATCTTGCCTCCGTACATGTAGATCTTGTGCTGGGGAGATACAGGAAGTCGAAGGTTCACAGGGGACGTCGATACACCAGACACTGCAAATTAACCATCCCACACAGAACCCAGGGGAAGAATTATGAACGTACATTAAAAAGGATGTTTACGTATATGAGAAAAATCAATACAGGCTGGAAAACCCCACCTGACCATAACAAAATACATGGAAAAACATGAAGCATCTCAAAAGCTTGGGCTGATAGGCTTGTATGATGTAACAGACACAGAGATCGAGCCTAAGAAGTAAAAAGTAGAAAGGTAGAAGAGAAGGCAAGTTCTCCACAGTACTGAACAGAGTAAAATCATCTAGACCAGCAAAGAGACATTAGTCTAGTCCTGGAAAATAGAAGGCACTTAAAAGCTGATCACACACACAAAGGCTGGAGATGAAGAGTGACTGCGGTCCTCTATGGACCTTAAAAACACATCTAAATGTAGACACATGCATGCGTGTAACCGAGCTTCACACTGCCACAGGTTTAGCCTATGCTAGTTAAGCTATTGAAAAACTATCATTTTATTTTTTCTACATCGTGTTCAAAACTCACTCCAGTATCTGCAGTTACCATTGAATATACCCAAGTCTTTGTTGGACTCCTGGTTTGGATAATCAATGACTAAACTAATTAGAAGTGAACTAGTTTAATTGTATATATTCTGATGTTAGTGTGCACACTGATCAAGTATGCACTTACTGCCCAGATTCAAATAGGTTTAAACAGTTTTGGTTGGCATCATAAGACTTCTTCACAATACTGTACTTGGTGTCCAACTGACTGCAGTAGAAGAAGCTCCTATGGTCAATGGCACTGGAACTGAAGAGGCATCGCGTCCATGTTACCCAAGCACCCTGGTAGGGTCACGGGGCTCGTGCCGAGCTGAGGAAGGCCTACCTCATACAGAGCTAGGGAATGGCCATAGCGTGCTGTGACTGCATCCACGGAGCGGTTCAGAGTCAACCACAACTGGGAGGTCAAGTTGTACCTGCGAGAAATAAGAACAGGAGGCACAGTGAAGACAGTAACAGACAGACATGGAGGAGTACAGCTGACGAGGTAAACGCCCCAGATTAGTACAGCCAAAATACATGGCTAACACCACGGCCCTTGAATCCCATATCTAGAGTCCAGTTACTGCAGCTTGAGACTTGCCCTACACCTAAAAGGCCCAGCATCACTAATAAACTTCAGTTGAGATACTTTTCTCTGAGCTACCCAGCCTGAGCGGCCTGGCAGGGGTAACAGAGCAACATCAGAGTCTCCATTAAGGCCATTACTGCATAACTGCATAATAGCAGGTGTTTGCGTCAGAGAGATCCTTGTGTTTACGTGATGGCACTCGGCCATCCTTTAAGAGAAAAGGGCCGCAGACAGCACTTACGCCTTCACCATTTTGTAGTCTGAGTAGTTGAACACGTATCCGCCAATGACCCACATGATGTCCTCATCGACCACGGCCTTGTGGGAGGCGCGGGCCAAACTGTCTCCGGAATAGTCCTCATGGGTCCAGAAGGAACGATTAGCGGGCACAGGGATGGAACAATCGGGACCTGAGGAGAGAGATCCTACTCATATCTTTCCCAGCTTCCGATCAAACTTAGCTGTCGGACAGTCTCCCAGGAAATGTTCAGCTAACTATATGTCACACAATACGCTGTATCATTAACTGACTTTACTATGGACAGTAAAATAGCACTCTACACGGTACCATTTGCAGACATCAAAACAACACGCTGAGCAGCAAAACTCAAAGGTTTTGCTGGATGTGTGGTCTCATTATGCAAGTTTAAAACCACAGGCTGAATTCCAGGGCCGATAAACAAGCCAGGGACCATTAAGCAGCAAGTCCCCGATACGGTAACGGCGCGCGGAGGAAACGTGTCGTGAATTTACTCAGCCCAACCTGCAGCAAAAGGACGTGCGTCTGACTGCCTAAAGGCACGACGGAGAAGTTAATGGAGCGCGAATAGTGACTGCCGTGAATGGAGAATGGATGAAGCGCAACAAGGTCACAGAGAGCCGATCTGCTACTCGTCACGTTTCACAAAGCTTCACACAGAGGCAGGCCTACCAAACGCGGACCTTCCAGGGGTAGTGACGCCGGTGCTCACAGGGCTGGTTATCGCCTTCAGATCTCAGTCACGCTTCGTTTGATCCAGCCACTCCCGGCGAGCTCGTGTTACGGACCCCGTTCCCGGTACCCACCTTGCCATTCGTGGTGGCAGAGGCAGCCGCGGCTGCTATTGGCCTGGCACTCTCCCCGCTCCGGGAAGCCGCACTGGCCCACGCACGAGGGGATGTCGCAAGCCTCGCCCTTCCACTGCTCGGCGCACTCGCAGTACACCCCCGTGGTGCCGTTGGCCGGCCGGCACTCCCCCCGGTCCGAGCAGTCGTCGGGGCAGGTGTTGATTCTGTCGGCAGGGGGGGGGGTGAAGAGCCGGGAGGGGCAGGTCACCCAGTGTTTGTTTTCAGGTGTCCTCAGTGTGGCGCTCGGAAACAAACACTCGCGCCTGTATAAACAGCAGCGGTTATGACTTCGGAAACGACGCCCAGCGCTGATAGAGGCGTTTCTAAAGGAGGGGGCTTTCATTACAGAAATTAAAGGATGTCTGAGGGGATAAGAAAAACCTCTAAAAAAGTGTCAACAGACAACGATCATGTAACAGCACAGAGGTGATGGAAGGATATAACGATGGCTTCAGGACATCCAAAATAGCTTGTTTTCCAAAATGCTTTGCTTACCACTGAGTGTGAAGAGCGGACTCACACTAACAATGCAGGTTAGGGTGGCAGGGTTTGCCATCACCATCTACCACCCCGTTAGACCTTCACATGACAGTGACAGTTAAAACAGATATGATCCTATGGGAAAAACATCTACATGTGTTTGCTAAAAACAAAATGACAAGCCAATGCTGAAAGCGACAACAACCCCAAAGGCTGGAAACATGGCGATGGTGTCACTGACCCAGGCTGACCCGCAGAGCGTGGCGCCGGGAAACGTAAGCGCTTATCACGGTGCAGGGTCACATGACCACCACCGCACCCCACCCCCCCCCCTGCCCCCTAGCAGAGCACAGACAATGCAAGTGTTCTGCTCCAAAGGGCTTCAGCTGGCAGGGTAACAAGGCCGGCTCTGTGCCGCCCAGCCCCCTTGAAAGCAGCTCTCGGCTGCTGCATGATCTCCACGCATCCTGTAACACCCACCCGTTGCCCGCAGTCCTGCTGTTATTACACTGGAAATATCAGCATGCTGGACCGTTTCTAGTCCAGCCAGGTTTGTCTGATTTCTCCTCCAAACGCCAAACATCCACCTTGGCTAATGAGAGGGTGCTGCCAGGCTGCTGATGCCGTAGCTCCCAAAAATAAACGCGGCCCGAGAGCAGAGGCGTGCAGGGCTGGGCTGGAAGTTCTCTTTCTCCTACGGCCACCACGCGAGGAGATCACGGTGTCAAGGAGCTGTTTACGAGGAGGAGCCGTGGGCAGGAGCCGACTCCACTTCTGCCTCACTGACAGACTTAGGACTCTAAAGAGATCATCATTATGGCAATTATTTTTTGGTACCCATAATTATCTGCTCTAACCGAAGGTGAAACTGGATTAGGTGAAATTAAAACTTTAAACTCGGACAGCAAGGTGACCTCAGCCGGCTTGGGGCGTCACGTTCACTTTGGCGTTTAAACATCTGTGCTTAATAAACATGTGACTGGCATTTATGTGCTTCAGCCAAACAGCCTCAGTCACTGGCCCAGATGAACATGGCCTCACCAGAGAAGAAGCACAGCTGATGAGTATGGCTCATTTCACAAGGGAGAAGACAAGGCGGAGGCACCCGCACGGTGGTCGTGCTTCGCACGGCGTCACGCTGCCCCTCGCAGCCGCGTGACGGTAGTTGCCACATCCAGCACACTTAAAGGGACAGGCCGTGTCCCTCGACACGTGTCGGTGGCAGCCGATAAAAATACACCGGCCTGAAAAACTATCTGAAATCGAACCGGCGTTATTTCATGAAAACTGTTCCTACGTGCGTTTTTACAGAGGGTATTATTCAGCATTCCCTGACAGGTGGAGTGTTGGGATTGATGTCAAGAATGCATGCGAGTGACAGCCAAGGCTGACGCCCTGTCTGCCAATCAGGGCTCAAGCGCTGAATATGCATGAATGACATCACCACAGCCAGATGGTCACATCAGCAGCCGCAACAGACACCTTCCTACAGAAAGCTGCCCCCCTCTGTGGTCTAGACATTTCATTTTTCCAATAGCTAAATGAAAACAACTGGAGAGAGATGTCAGGGCAGGAGAGCGCTTCTGACGACACCTATCTTGGGCGCAAGAGTTAACCTGCTAATCACGACATCCCTTTGCTCAGTCTAAATGTTTCATTACGTTTTTCTAACTTTAGTAACTCATTTGCAAGTTCATAGTCACAGAGAAAAATTGCTTGGCTTTGAATTTCAAATTAGGACCGGTACTAATTATTAAACA
Organism: Hippopotamyrus pictus; assembly: GCA_026781145.1. Lineage (NCBI taxonomy): Eukaryota > Metazoa > Chordata > Actinopteri > Osteoglossiformes > Mormyridae > Hippopotamyrus > Hippopotamyrus pictus. The sequence goes on along the minus strand of JAODLC010000015.1, from coordinate 18,506,944 downwards.
TTACTGCATAAAGTACAGCTGTGTTCCATCCAGCCTGCAGTCAGTGGGGGAGGTATGTGGCACAGGGGAATCCGCACAGAGACCCACAGGTCGCTTCCGCAGGGGTGTGCGCTTACCTGTAAGAGATGTTGAAGCCAGTGAGATTGTAGGCTGCGTCGCTGAAGAAGTGCAGCAGGGCGTAGCCGGATTGGGAAACCACCTCCGGGAGAGTCTCGTTGGAATAGCGCTCCGGCACGATCAGGCCGCTGTCACACACAAATGAGACCGACCAAAATTAGGGCCACGGTCAGAAATGCACGTTCGGAAGAACAGCGACATGACTCACAACTTACGGGTGAGAAAAGATGTCCCTCAAAACCGCTGTAAGACCAGAGGAAAGAGGAGTGACTGCTAAAAATCACTAATCCGCGATTCGAAAGGCCGCCCTGGACGTCCGGAAGCACAAAGATCAAGGCCGGCGACGACCGAGAGCAAGAGCGCAGACATGGAAGCATAGGGCAAGAGCCACCAACGAGCCAGAGTGACTGTGAGCCCGAGAGCGTCCCGGGCGTCCCGGGGGTCCGGACACAAGGCTCACATGCAGCATGCCTGTTTACGTTTCCAGCCGCAGCCCTGCACAGGAAGTGGGGCTGTGTGGAAAGAACAGAGGCTTGGGTCATGGCTTACGCAACGGACTGGGCCGGTCGACGAGCCACCGTTTATGTGAGGACACGCTTGCGGCCCAACTCGACGTGCTTCTTCATGCTGCCAAAATTATTCCACTCACGCTTTAACTATCTGACAGTAGTTAACCATAAACACTTAAGACCATAAACATGTAAGTAATGACCCACTTTCAAAAAGCATCTCGATGCTTATGGTTCCTTTAATCCTCACTGAAATGCAGAATACTGTCACAGCCCTAACTGTAATTAAAATGAACTGTTCAATGCTATTCAATAATACTTTCAGAAAACAGGAATGTGACACAAAGAGGAAACACTCTTCTACAGTAGAAACTGAGTATTGTAATTTGCACGCCCTCCCTGGGTTTCTGCAAGTTTACTTCCTCCTTCATTATTCAAAAAGCTGTGTTCATGCAATGAGCATTTAACTTTATTTAAGGATGTAACAGAAAACATCTGCACCTATATAGCTGTCAGATTATAGCTATAGTGCAAAGTACATTTTTTCCATCAATGAATAACCCTGACTCAATGTCAGCTCACTATCAAACTGTTTTTATACGTATGAATATACAAGACTACATACAATTTTGCAATTTTAAGTCAGTTCTGTTAAGAGAACACTACATTGCACAGCTTTTACAACAGGGATCTTTCCATAATGACACATTATCTAAACACAGTATTTACTAATCCCAAGGTTAAAAAAAAAAAATCACAATCACATCTGTACTGTGAGGAAGAGACAGAGGCTTCCAAAAAGCAGACGGAATGCTCTGGAGGGGTACCATCTGTACGGTCACCAAGAGCCAACACAGACTATTCTTAGGAGTCAGTCTGTAAAGGCACCAGTTTCAAAAAAGTAAAAAATACTGCTGTACGAGTCAATATCAATAAATTCTAAAAACACTCACATGGATCTTGTTCAGGCTGTGTCCACCAGCCTGAGTTGACATGCCTTAAGAACATAAGAACTATACAAACGAGAGGAGGCCATTCGGCCCATCAAGCTCGCTTGGGGAGAACTTAACTAATAGCTCAGAGTTGTTTAAATCAGAGCTAGATAAGATTTTAAGGAACCCAAGGATTCAGCTTGCACTACGTTATCAGGAAGATAGATACCTTCAGCTTTTCTCCATATTAACTATTATTAGAGACATTTACTGTGGCTTCCTAGGGAAGTACTGCCTGTAAAACCTTGGTCTTTACTGGCACTGCTGACATTGTAAACAAGCACACAGTCAAAACCGGCCAGCTTTGACTTTTTGCTAACAGGCGAGAAATTCGAGCAACACACTGATGTTGAGGAAGCAGAAAGCTGAACTGTCTTCGGGTGCCCAAGCCTCCATCAGGCAGAAGAATGAGGTTTCTGTTACCACAAGTTATGCATTAAGATCATTTAAACTTTCTTGGAGAAAAATGTCAAAGTAGTAGCCTCAACAATGCCGGACCTTGCACTCACTGACGGATAAAAGTCCTCCCAGGACCAAGATGGTTTTTTTTAATCTGAGTTTAAAGTAGCAAAGAAAAATTAAATGATTTAACTTCATCTTTGAGAAACAAGAGGCACAATGACCCATAAATTAAGTCACCTATCAGAGATTACAACAGAAGACATTTCATAATACACAATTAGCGCTGATGTTGTACGAAGCACAGAGGTGGTTCTGTGCCCGGTAGAACTTCTGAAGAAACAAGCAGCTGCACAAAAGCTCTGTGCAAAACATGTAGCAAGTGGTTAAAGGGCTGAGACAGAGTACAGGAATGGAAAATATTAATTATTCATAGAGCAAAAGAATATTAAAAGCATTTGTAAAAATGCTCAGAAATTTATGTCTGAGTTTTTCAAAAATCTCACTTTTGGAACCACATGGATGCATTGTGCATAGGAGAAAATGCAACCCTAAATACTGAACACCATCAGAAGCTTCTAGAAGCATGTGACAAGCACCAGTAGTGAAGATTAAAAAGATTCAGTGCTGGCACCATGATGTAACCGATCCGAGCGTGACCTGCCTTCTGCAGCCCTCGACACACGCCAGCAAAGACCAGTAAGGGAGGTGAAGGCCTGCTGTCTACCCCCCCCCCCCTTCCTCCTCTACTTGTGCATGGGGGCGGGCAAAGGGAACAGCCCTCAGCCACTCCTTCTGCCAGCTTTACCCTGCAGCCGGTCAAAAGGAACAAGCATCTAGGAGCGAGAGGCTATAGGTACGTTTGAATAGGTGAACAAACCCTCCTCCTTTCTCCAAGATGCAGGGACGTCGATTATACCAGAGATGGTCAGCTCCAATTTATAGGTCACCAGTCCCGAGAAAAAATGAATGATGATGAATTAGCAACTGTGCCACACCTGCACCACCAGACGGACCGCCTTCATGTTCAGATAAAGGTGACTCACAGTAAAACAGGGAAGGGCTGGTCGCCCAAACTTGCCGTTCTATATCCTTGGTGTAAGAGGTAAGGGAAGATGCCAACACTGGAAAACCTGAATACGTATCAGTCAGGCAGCATGGTCATTAAATACCATACGCTCTACAGCACAACCTCCACTTAGGATTCCAATGAATGGGCAAGAAAAAATGTCCAATCTCCGATTTTCTAGGACAGTACATTACTACTCAAAAAAAACTGGCAAAATATCACTTTCACAACAATTTAACAGTTTGTTCTTCCACATTACTTCTGGTAATTTAATAAGCTGTGAAGCAACTGAAGGAAGGATGCTAGCGGTCATACAGAACAGGGTTCGAAATAGCCGGTATCGCATCACAGTTTGCGATGTAAAAAGACCCACCTGCGAAACAACTGCCTAATTCCCGTTAAAATGATTCGCAGCCATTGCTAATCAATATCCAGTTTTAAATTTTATTAGAATTTTAATCA
>JAODLC010000015.1:18486709-18498951 GCA_026781145.1 Hippopotamyrus pictus | reverse complement strand
TAGAGGATACAAACAACCATAAGAAACATAACACTCATTACAAGGCCATCAAACAACAAAAATTATAACAACAACATTAGAAATAATAATAATTAATAATGTTACAAATGGCCAAATAGCTCAACAGTAAAATATGAATATATTTAGCAAATTTTTATATTATGTATACAAAACCTCATTGGAAGTGTAAAGCAAGTGATGTCTAAGTTTGCCTTTGACCAGACAGAAACTGCTTTGAAGCTTGCCATCCTGATCAGAGCTGAATTTATTGTTCCAGTAGTCAATTATTGTTTTGCAATATTGCAGTAATACTGTGATTGCAGCTTTTATTCATCAACATTTAATCCATTGCATGTTATAAACTATAGGCTATTATGGTCTCTTCTTATAATTCACACTGATATTCCAGACTGATGGATCACTGACACTCTGGAGACTATTACAGGTGTGTTGACACTTCTCATCAGTATTCATTGTCTAGGTCGGTGACTTAAAAAAAAGTGTCACTCTAAAGTTCTAACACTTTTGTAGTCAAACTACATTAAAATTCTGAGTGCTTCAATCACCAATGTGTAGCCAACACCTATGTTTACAAGATCCAGAGCTCAGTCTTGGCCATGCTTGGCCTCAGGATCTCTGAAAATAGCTTTTTGAAAAGTGTATGTTAACAGCTGATTTAAAAAACAGATTGACATTCTAAATTATATCAGGTTACTGACGCTGAGTTTGTGCAGAATGTGCTTTGGGATAAATGTTTTTTAGACATAAAAATGTCAAGGCATGTCAGACTGGCTGGAAAGTGGCTGAGAGGCATCAGACTCCAAAGGGTTAATGAACGCAGGCTCACTGCTCCCAAACTCCTCCAGGCCTGTCTGGGACAATCCTTCACGACACCAAGAACTCATAAGAAGCTGATAAGGGATGGATCTGCCTTCTAAAGTAAACAAACACAATGCATGAATGGTTTTTCACCTTCCCAACCTCTCTCTCTCACCTCGGCCTCATACAACAATTCCAACACCGCTGCTTCTTCTAAATGGTCGAGCCATGTGCTTCTCAAGTGAAGGTGTGCTGGTTAGCTCAATGTAGCCATCCACCTACCAACATATGGCGCTACACCGCGATGAGCCGGAGAACCGCCAGCTGTCCAACCCACCTGAGGAACCTCTGCAGGGGCAATAGACACTGAGAGCGGAGACTCAGTAGGGAATGCGAATAGCTACAATACAACCTGAACTTCCTGAAATTTCTCATACTAAAAGTATGGCAGTTTAATTAGAGATCCTATAACAATCTCATTATAAGATACTTGTTTTTTCATGGACACAAAGCTGAAACCAACCATTAAGTCACCTCTCCAATTTCAACTTAGAGGACATCTTATGAGTCAGACGACATCCTGCAAGCTCCAGACATGTAAGAGTAATTATCTTTCTAGCACATGCTAGAGTCCAATCCTTGGCACCAGAGTGCGCTGTAAATGCCAATAATGCATCACTGGCCACAACTTCCAACAGCGCAGGACTTAAGAACTACAAAGCCCAGCCTGTCAGGTCTGAAGCACCACCATGTACAGTACTTCAGTCCTTCATTTATTTATTAATTCAGTCAATCAGGGGCACAACAGAGTCGTGCTAGAAGAAAAATAAATATTACTGCAACTACTCGTGTTTGTGAAAAGAAAGTTGTAATTTCCATCTCCCATTAAACCTTGGAGCACTGGCGTGCAAGTCCCATTAAGTCACTGAGAATGGGTCCAGAAAGACCCAGAAGCAGCTCACAAAGGGCCCAAAACGACCCCAAAACACATTGCAGGCTCCTGATTCTGAACCAGAGCTGGCACTGTAATACCAATGAGCAAAGCACTGCTTCCATGCCAACCCCCCAAGAAGGGCACGTGTAGACCTGGCTGAGGGTGAATCAACTTAACGACATGCCTACGTGACATTCAGCAATAAAAAGCAAAGTGCGTTCTACACTTACAATACAAAACAATTAGACTTACCAATATTTTCAACACGACACCAAGGCACACTAGAAACTGAGGGAAACACTGCATCTCTCTAATCAGCATGCCAAGGTGGCCATTCAGAGCAGGAGGTGACACCAGGTGGCCAATCAGAGCAGGAGGTCACACCAGGTGGCTCATCTCAGATTTGAGCCCCAGCAACTGGTGGCTGGCAAACTACTGAGGCAGGAAGAATGACAAAAAGTATAGTTTTGATATCTCTGCCAGTTTCCCTGCCAGTGCATCATGGTTCCAATCTTGCCAGCTTCCCTGCCTGGGCACCACGATTACAGTCTTGCCAGCTTTCCTGCCCGGACACCATGGTTACAGTCTTGTCAGCGTCACAGTCCTGGTACCATGGTAACAGTTGTGCCAGGATCCCTGCCCGGACACCATGGTTACAGTCTTGTCAGCATCACAGTCCTGGTACCATGGTAACAGTTGTGCCAGTTTCCTTGCCCAGGCACCATGTTTACCAACCTGCTAGCCTTGCTCATGGGAATCACTAGTCATGGGTACAACCCAGGATGGGGGGCCAGCCCATCGCAGGGCACACACACACACCATTCACTCACACATGCACAACTATGGGCAATTTAGTAATTCCAATTAGCCTCAGCATGTCTTTGGACTGTGGAGGGAAACCAGAGTACCCAGAGGAAACCCCCACGACGACAGGGGAGAACATGCAAACTCCACACACATGACCCAGGCAGAGACTCGAACCCGGGTCCCAGAGGTGTGAGGCAACAGTGCTAACCACTGCCACCCCGGCAATTAAATTCATTTTTCAAAACAGGGGGTAATTCCTCCCTTAAATGCTTCACATGGGGAGGATTGATACAGTTGGGGTGTGGAGGGGGATACTTCTTTACCTCCTGTGAGCTTAACTGCAGGTCTTGCCTTGTCCTATTACCTCACATTGGATTTCATCAGTCTCCTCCAATTTAAGAGATTCTCTACAGACATTGCTGTAATTTGTCATCTCTATCTCATTTCTTTGAGCTGCATCACTGTCCTTAGTCCTTCTTTTGGTGGCTCCCTTTTTTTGTCTCTGCTCTTTCCCTGTACTTCCTCTGCTTCATCCCTTTCCATTTAACAACAGCAGAGGGGGCTGTCACTGCCCAGTCCGTTCCACCTGACCGATCAATACCTCGCACAACTGCACAAGCATTTTTGAGCATGGACACACCCGCATTACATTTTCTGGCACAGCCCGATCCATCCATACTGAAGGTTTTCAACAAACCATACTGGTCAACATTTACAGCACACTGTACTGGTCGCTTGTTTTGCGAGAAGTAGCGTTAATGATTCTGCTGGATCATTAACGTGCGGAAAAGATGCGTTTTCTTTGCTTGTCATTTTAAGTGTTCGCTCCATTTATCTATTTCCAATTTTTGTAAAGACTATTACCTAAATATTCCATATCTGAAATATTGGTTTATATTTCCATCAGATAAAATTGCTCCTATCCAGTGATATGGTATTTCAGTGTGCTCTGGTACACCTTTGGTTCATTCTGAACTGAAATATGAAATTTGGCATATTTTGAGTTTGTTGCAGCCATATTTACATCACTCTATAAATCAGTGGGATCAGAAAAAAAGGCACAGAATAAAAAACATACAATTCTCTAGGTGTTTGTCATAGGTTTTATCTAATGACTTTGCTGCAGCATAACAGTGGTAACAGTCAGGGAGACACACAATTGAAAATCGGAATATTTGGCTGACTATCCCATACTGGGCTGGTGGCAATCGCTGAGAAAAGTCTGTAAAATGAACATGATGTCGTGAAAAGAAATATTAACTGGATCAGGTATCTGTTTCCCAGCAGCATAGCTGAAACCATGCAGTTGTGATGAAAGTGTTACGCAAAACCAAAGTTTGAACTATCGAGGAAACTACACTGGTAAGCATAGGTGCCGGATATGAAACAGCGTGAAACGAAGCGGCACAAATCAGACACAGCTATAAAATATGCCATAAAGTGTAATGCTGTGCGTGCAGAGATAGGCGGAGTGCAAATCAGACAGGTGACACGCGGTGACAAAGGCTCGTAGATCTGTAGACAGATGGAGAGAGAGCATGCAATCTGCACGACTGCAAAACTGGCTGAACATCATTAAACATCACTGTAAATGTGAGGGAATTTCCTGCATTATATTTACTGGATTTGTGGGAATCAAATTTTGTGCAAAACCCGCAATCCTGCACTGAAATTCAGGCTCCACTGCTGCATCCTTCCTCCCAGCAATACAGAACACGCAAGTATCTTAGAACATAAGCTGTTTGACACAAATCATTTCAGCACTGGTCAGGTAGCCAGTGTTTATCAGGCGGTCGGCAAAAGTTACGGAAACCCGCTTGTGCAGTACCTGAAGGCGGCCAGCAGAGGGGCGTAGATGGAGTCCCCATCATACACATAGAGGTGATCCCAGCTGCATTCTGTGGCAAAGTGGTTGAAGCGCAGTCTGAGGATGGTGTTGGGCCTGAATACGAAGAGACAGTCAGTGTACAGACACCCTCCGCAGAGAGCCCTGTTCTCAGGCATCCCCACATCCAGCAAGTGTGCCATGGACACCCAAGGCTCCCTGAAAAGTCAATTAAGACGTTATCTGGGAGTCTTTTAAAAACATCACCACCAAAAAGTGTCCAGGTTGTGTCCAGTTGCTCGTCTCCTGAATACAGAATTCCTGCTAGTTACCTAACTGGATAAAAAGTCACGCTCCTTGTTGATTGAAATGGCATTTCCATTTCCATTTCAAAGTAAGACATCAGACAGTGGTGCGGCAGTCTGTCAGCGTGAATATGGACAGACACAGCGTTCAGTAATCAGGGTAACCTAACCTAATGTAAGATGCGGAGGCAGAGGGCCTGGGACCCTGCCCATCCCAGGTTGCCCCAGAGCACACAGAGTGCACCATTCCTTACCCTATGACCCATACAGAACAATATACACCTTGGACTTTTACTCGGCTTTGCCTGCTAAAGACTGTCTGGTGAAACTAACATGAAACCATACTAAAATGACTGACTAGCAAATGATCGACTATATCCAAACACACTGACAAACACAGCCCTGAAACTCACTGTCCCTCGATCAGCCACGTGCACTTGGTCTTGTACTTGTAGTTCCCCGGCCCGTCGGTCAGAAACCCAGATGGGCCCGTCAACCTGTGGGGAGAGACAAGAGGGGAAAATCTGAGGGCTGTTCCTACATGGTATGCAGAGTTGAGAGCCACATACTTAGACACAAAACAGGCAGGCCGCCAGACAGATAAGAGACAGACAGGTCGACGGGCAGGCAGAGACAGGCTGGCAGGCAGGTGGACAAGCAGGCAGAGACAGACAGACAGGCCCACAGGCAGACAGGCCCACAGGCAGGCAGAGACAGGCAGGCCGATGGACAGGCAGAGACAGGTAGGCAGAGACAGACAGGCGGACAAGCAGGCAGAGACAGACAGGCCGACGGGCAGACAGAGAGACGGGCAGGCAGAGAGACGGGCAGGCAGAGAGACAGGCCGACGGGCAGGCAGAGACAGACAGGCCGGCGGGCAGGCAGAGAGATGGGCAGGCAGAGACAGACAGGCTGACGGGCAGGCAGAGAGACGGGCAGACGGGCAGGCAGAGACAGACAGACAGAGACAGACAGGCCGACGGACAGACAGAGACAGACAGAGACAGCCAGGCCGACAGGCAGGCAGAGAGACGGGCAGACGGGCAGGCAGAGACAGACAGGCCGACGGGCAGGCAGAGACAGACAGGCAGGCAGACACAGACAGGCAGACAAAGAAACAAACGGACAGATGGCCTGAAAAGGTCACCATGCAAAAGACAGTATTTTTCCATTTGAAGCAAATAAAAAAATCGAGTGTTTACAGTAAATTAAGAAGCAGCCTTCAAACAGCCTAATAGGAATCAAATGTGCAAGTTGGAGCATTTCATCTCTGGTTTGGTAGGCAGCAATTAAAATATGAAAACTGAAGATGCACCCTTTACAGCTCAATATATAAAAAACACTCAAGATGAAAGTACTATTAAAATTCAATTAAGTATATTGGTGGTAAACATAGTATAAACACAATATTAGCACAACAAAGACCACAAAAAAAAAGAATCAAATGACTGGAGAATGACAGTAGAATGACAGTAGAATGACAGTAGAATGACTACAAAGTGATGTCAGTCCATCCTCCCATCTAACCTGCGTCCCACATTAATTAAAATTCAAACACCCGACGGCATTCTCTCAGACATTAGCACCAAAAGCCCCACGCTCTGATTTCATATACGTTCTGTGCTCTTACCAATCATACTCAACTAAAAGCCAAGAGGATACTGATGACAGTGGCTAGAGGTTAACACAAAAACACACAAACCATGAGGGGAGAAAGACGGTAAACCGGCCAGCACTTTCCCACAATGCGCAGATCCTTGATTTCTCATGGTTCTTTATGGGCGCTGGAATCACGGAGATGATTTGTATGTTTCTGCCATTTTCCAGCGATGTGGAACACAGGGTGTATTACCAAAGAGAAGTGTTACAGCCAGGCATCTTTCATAACTGCTTATGCAATACAAGGCTGCAGTGACGACGCAGCCCATCTCAGGGGACGCAGGACACAAGAGATGGGATTCCTGTGAGGAAAGGCCCTTCTATCACAGGACTCTCTCTCTCGCTCTCTGTCACACGGCTCACAGGTGGACTGGTGTCTCTGCCCAATCACCTGTTTTTGAACCGCAGGATTATGCAGGGAAAACCTGTACAGACACAGAAGAAGTCCACACACACTGCTGGGAAAAACCTCCCAACCCTGCACTGCTACCCAGTGAGCCACCTTTCAAGAGAGAGAGATCTTTACAAGCCCTTAGCGTTTAACAGGCTGACTAATATTCAGCTTTAACAAGCCTGCAAATATAATCATGCAAGACGAATAATAATAATAAAAAAACTGCAGCATCCTCAAGTTTTTCTTGTCTAAGCAGTCAAATGAAACGGTATTTTTCTGGTATGGATGATTTTAAGGAAACAGAGTAGGCTTGGTATTTTAATTCCCATTTTTTAGTCATAACATTCAGTAACTGGACTGATCACCTTAAGTCGATGATGTCAAGCCAACTTTTAAAAATAATTTTAAAAAGCATTTTTAATGCCTTGACCAATTTTATGTGTGTTAAATCAAGCAGTAAAAAAAGATTTTAAAAACATTTTAAAAGCTGCCCATTAGACACATCTTGATAGCCCATTTATCTCTGCTACAGCCAAACATTTACAAACGTGTTGTGTGGCAAACCTGGGCTCATTCAACAAAACACCAAACAGGGCATGCTGCAAACCAGCCCTAATCTGACAGGGGATGCTGCGAAGGGAATGGGGGGAATATCAGGCTCCCAATCTGTAACTGGTTTCACTCAGGTCCTTTTTCACAGCGACATGCTGAACGAGTCTGGGCAGCTCAGCTTCAGCTGGATAGATGATAATCCTCACCTCAGTCCCTCACAGGGCATCTGGCCAGGAAACTATCCCTTTGTGTCAGACTGCAGGTGGGCCAGCTGTTGCGGGGATTATGCTAATTTTTCCTTGAACTGAATTTTACCTCGTTACTTCAATGCTAAACAATGCTCTGCCTGTAAACCGGAAAGCAGAGGCTCCTCTGTGAACAGTCCCCTATTGTACGGTACGGCACTGATGCCAGAGAAGCCGCTCTTCGCTCTTGTGGAAAAAGCCTATATGACTGCCGATGGCAGCTCGGCTACGAGGATAGCCGGGGGACTGTGGATATAAAATAAGCAGAAAAGCAGATGTTTGATAACAGTCTGTATGAGCTGGAGGCTGACGGAGGCTGACGGAGGCTGACGGAGGCTGCAGGCTGTAGGATGTTTCCTGTCCACTCACGGAATCCCAAGACAGAGCTGCTGTCACACAGCTCTGCGTGAGCAGATTCCCCGGGGCAAAGGTCACCACGGCAGAGAGAGCAGAAATAAGCGCGGAAGGTCAGTCTGGGCCAACCATGCTTCGCGAACCCACACATCTGGAATTTGAATTCCTAAACTGCACTTGTGTTTCGGATAATAGCCACTCAGGAGAAAAACGTGCCACGACCTCGTGTCAGGAGCCCAGCTCTCATATCCATGACACTGGCTGCCACCACACTAGGGTTGCAACTAATGATTATTTTGGTAGTCGACTAATTGTTCAAAAAATTTTGTCGATTAGTCACGATTATTTCATGCCTGACTATTTCGATGCCGGCAACCTGTAGTAACGCATCCTGTTCTGGGCTCCAGTGCATGTCTTACCTCATCTGCTCACGTCTGTCCCCCGTGAATGTCCCCCTGATGTGTCTGCATTAAGACGATTCAAATTTATAATAATTAAATTAAAATAACAACCAGTGAAACATATGAATAAGAAAATAATCAGATGTTTTTATATTAGCGTGACCATCACAATAAAAAAGAAAAACATTAAACAATACAAACTAAAGTGCACATTGGTGACACTGTTGTGTCTTAAAGTCCAAAAGTTTAAATAAAGCTTCAAGTCAAATAAAATAATGAATAAAAGATTCAGTTTGGTCTTTGACAGTCGACAGACACACTCGCTATAGCCGCAGTGTATTGTGGGTGGAATCGCCATTTTGGTTGCATACAACTCAAGTGCCAGCATTTGCATGAGGCATTACCTTTGGTAAGATGGGACACTCGTGCTGTGTGAAAGGCTGTCATACTAAATCACATGGTAGAAATGTCAGAAAGGTGGACCACAACGTGAGATTTTTTCGGTTTCCCACTTGGAAAAGAGGATATGGACAGCAGGTAGAGGAGGTAACGGAGAGGAGTCGGGTGGCCTGGGTCGCAGCGGTGAGATGGAAGATCACTTTCAACAAAATATCTTCCTTAATGTGTGTTTGCGCTCGGCATTTTCATAAAGGCAAGATGTTTTGTGTTTAGGTAGTATTACTGAATATGCATTTTTTTTTGTCTTCTAAAGTTGGTATTTTCACATTGGTTAACCTACACTAGCAAAGCTAGCCTCACCAAGGAGAGTAGCAGGAATGGGTTAATCTGTTCGTGTTAAACTAGCGTTACAGAGTGAATGCTTTTTAAAGACAAAAGTAAACAGCAAAGCTGTAATGACACGTTTATCAGTGCATGTATGTGTATATTCGAGTGCATGGCCACAATGCTGGGTAAGGCTGTCAACTGTGTGCTGTGCCCTGACAGACCAATGCCCAACTATAGTTTAAGTTCAGAAACATTTGCAAGTACGGTTTCTAACGTTTCACATGATGTCTAGAAGGATCTGTATAAACTCATTGTATACCGAGCCTGTATTCCGCTTGCCACTTAACTTTATTGGTCATATTTAAAATAAAATATATGTCCAATGATGGTGGTGTTCTTGACTCTTTTCCTTTCTTAAACACCTAAATTACTAGTGTATTTTGGTAATGAAAATTGCTTATTATGGATTACATAAAACATTACATTTTTGTGGAGGAAAAAAAAACACTGAATATGAAATATTAAGTTTGTTAAATGTGTTTACATCCGCGATACACTCAAAATGTCGAATGGGGGCGTGTCAGATGCAATTTCTGACGCGTCGACGATACAAGATCCGCGCCGACGATTTTTTTGTAGCCGACGTCGTCGATTACGTCGACTAATCGTTGCAGCCCTACACCACACCATCAATGGCACGAGCAGAAAATGGGGACAGGCGCCTCCCAGAGGCCACTGTGTTACTGACTCCTCTACACTGGGAGCAGAATGCATGCGAGCAGCTCAGCCTAAGCAAGGCGAAGCTGCGAAATACCAATTTTTATGACGGTAAAGGTCACCCTGGTATGAGCCAACAAGCCTCCCCTCCCCTTCTCCCTTGTCATCTGGGAGGTTAATCGCAGGCAGTAAGTGCGACAAGCTAGCTGAGCGCAGGAATACAGCAAGGTGGGGGGCAGTGGACAGCTCCTCGGATGCCCTGCCGACCCGGTTCAGAGCCCCCGATGTACTCCGTGACGTCAAGCCCCATCCTTATCACAGCACCCTCCTGACGTTTTTTAAAGAGGGGCTCGAGTTTAACCCTGGGGCCAAATGTTACAGGAAAATGGACGTTTATGCCCCCCACCTCCCCACCCCAGTTACATCTTCTTCCATTCAACACTTTCTTTTATAAACTCCATAACGAAGGCGTCCCGTGTTTCATAATGCATTTCACACACATGCCTTTGAACAGATGAAACCCCCCCCCCCCCAGCTGACTCATATCTGTGCTGCACAGATTAAGAGGGACAAGATAAAAGGCACTGCAACAAAAGCCTCCTCATACACGTAGCTTAAACAAGCAGGGCGTGAATCAGCACATGCTCCTGAAAGCCACTGCGTAAAATCTGCCCGTTAACCAGGAGCGAGAGATGAAAGGTCAGGTTCAGGGACCAGGACTGATCCGACGCCGATACGCGAGGTGGGCGGAAGCTCCCCAATATCGCACCGTACTGGCCATCATCGCAGGAGATCAGATTCCACACAGCGCCAGCACAGGTGAGATTATGGGTGCCAACACAGATGCTAAGATAAGGCGATATGGGCTTTAAGGTTGGTGTTTGCATGTGTGCCTCCTGCAGACTAGAGTGCAAAATAAATTCAAGACAATAAGTACAGCAGCAGATAATAGACAATATGCTGGATCTCATAACATGTCGCACATCGCAAACAAAAGCAGACATTTAACGAGTCAGTGGAATAAGGCTGGAATCCTATTCATTCGCAATGACAGCAGACACCGTTACCCGTTTAGCTTAACATTCACACAAATCACGCACAAAAGGGACACCGTATACAGTGCTGACGAAAAGTCTTGGGATGTTTGTTTAATTCAGTAAAAGTGTTACATTTTTTGGTTTTATAGCAAAAAAATCATCACACTAGAAACAACCAGTAGTTTGTAAGACATGTTCATTTCAAGCAATATTAAACTGAAACCTAAATCGTAGTTCTGAAAAAGCTGATCCGAGTTAAAAAGTTGACAAGCTGTCTCATTGGGTGCTTTTTAATTAGCAACACCTTTGCAATAATACAAAACACTAAATTTGTGTGCTGACACGCTCTACGCAGGAGCAAAGAGCAGGCAGCTCGAGATTCCCCACAACCAGTCTGTCTTTACTACATTCAATGCGTGCATTTCATAAAAGGCCAAACGCCCACAGCAATGGACAGGCATGATCCATACTGCTTCACAATATGCCGATTAATGCAAGTAACCACTGACCGAACCGCCCCTGGGAGACGTCGAGGTTCAAATGGACCTTAAAGGATATCCATCAGCAAGCTGGCACCTGAGGCCGGACGCCATTCTTGGTGTGATTCTTGCACTGGCTACAGGATGCCGGCGCTGAATATGTCAGAGATGATCACCATGTTATTGCATTAGCGGCTCAGCCAGTATCAACACCGCAGGAAATACGCATGACCTTGCTATTCCCCACAGGGAGGAAGGAGGTCCCATTGAAGTGCAACTGGTCTTGCGTCAGTGTGGAAATTTTGACATACAATACACAATATATTTTTGTCTAATATCGCCAATACCAGTAACCAGCTAACCTTGGTATTGTGTGCAGGTTTGGTCACCATACCTTAAAAGGGACATTGCTGTCTTGGAAAAGGTTCAACGTAGGGCTACGAGAATGATTCCTGGTCTTAGAGGAATGTCTTATGAGGAGAGGTTAGCTGAGCCTTACGGTCAATAACAGACTGCATTTGCGATGGTGGTCCCATACGGTGCTGGCTACTTTAATATTAGTTTAAATACTAGAACTCGTGGCCATAGGTGGATATTAGTGAGAGAACATTTTACACAATTTGAGAAAGCACTTCTTTACACAGCGTGTCTTCCTGTTAGTGTGGTGCAAGCTAAAACCCTGGGTTCCTTTAAATCAGAGCTAGATAAGATTTTAACAACTCAGCTATTAGTTCTCTCCAAACGAGCTTGATGGGCCAAATGGCCTCCTCTCATTTGTAAGTTTCTTATGGCATTAGTGAAATAATTCAACTAATAAGAACTAATTCAATAATTATAAAAACCATAATTAATTTTATATTTACAGCTGTGGAAAAATAGACCGCTCCACATTTTTTAAACAAATCTGCATTTTTTAATCCTGGTTTAATCCTGGTTCTGCTGGCAGAGGCTATGCTGAGCAGTAGGCTGATTACAAGTTCAAAATGTC
>JAODLC010000015.1:18471778-18486306 GCA_026781145.1 Hippopotamyrus pictus | reverse complement strand
TCAACTTATCTGACAGTTTATCATGAATCAGAGGATGATATCAAGTGACCTTCCAAAGGAATGGGAAACATTAAGTGCAGTTGTGAAGTGCACTGCTAGGACAGTTCGTATCAGGCTCCTAGAAGCAAGTAAGAAGCTTTTCATTAATGACAAACAGAAAAGAACCAGGCTGCAGTTTGCAAAAAATGTATTATTCACAGACGCACACTCATAAAAGGGGTGAAACGAAAAAAAAAATGTCCTGTGGTCTCAAGTTTATCTTGTACTTATTAATGCATATATGTATTTTAGGGAAGGGCCAATCCACATTTTTTCAGTTCTGATTTGATTCTAATGCACAACGGCTGATTCGATACTGATTCCTATACACAAGCTCTTTTTACTTTAATATTGTAAGTACGTGCTTTTGTTATTTATATTTTTAACTAGTTAACGCAGATGTATTGCAAAAATTTTTTAATTAGTCTACTAGAAACACACATAACATCTTGTTTTAAGCATTTTTGAGGCATTTGCAGTTCAGTCTGAATAACTTTCAGAGAGTATACGTAAGTGGCGAATGCACTGTGTCAGCAGGGTTGCTTGCCTAGCACACCACATAGTTGAGGTCACGCCCAGCACCTGATTACTATTTATAAGGTTCTATTCCATTTCCAGGAGTTAAAAGTACAAATACTGACTAAAACAGTCACAAGTCACCGGGTTATGACATGTTTTGCTGGTACAATTTGGCGCACAAGTGCCGGAAAGGCCAGGCCAGGCCGTGGGACAATGGTAATGGAGGCTGAATTAGCAGACCCCCGCCAAGCTGCCCTCTTTCTGTAGGTCGAACAATACTAGACTTTCATGGGTGTTGATGAGGACAGAGGTTCACCCAGCGGCTGGGAGGGGGGAAGGAGAGGAACCGGAGGTCAGGCTGACAATGACAGGCACCATTTCAGCTCTCATGATAACTCCCCAATTAGGCCAGATATTCGCGGGGACTAACATGGTGGCAGTGGTGTGGGTATGGAGGGCTCTGCCGGACTGCGCCGGGCGTGGGCGTTTGCTGCGCTGTTTAATTATAAAGCTGACAGGAACAGGCTGAGCGGGCAGCCAGGAGCCCTCAGCCCAAGCTCCAGCAGCTGAGGAGAACAAACGTCACCGCTGCCCCTCTCCTCAGCCTGCCGCCCACATGACCCGGGGAGACGAGGAGGTCAAAGGTCGAGGCTCGAGCAGCTGTGGACGTTATCCTGCAGGCTGCACGGGCCATAAAAAGGGTCTCAGCTTCTGGTCGAACCATAAGCTAACCATGTGACTTCACTTTTAGGAAGCAGCTGACACCGCAGCGCAGGTTGTAGTCCAGCACTAGTCGGGACAGCTTCAGGACACATGCACACACAGAAGGAAGAATCCAATTTTCCGTAAGTCTTCAATAGCCATCAGCTTCCTACAGCAATCACTTCAGAGCTTCTACCTGATAGAATGACAGCAGTAACAGTAATATTATACAATGTGATCATGTTGCACAATTTTAATTATTGTTAGGAATTACAGGTTTGGCGGTTACGACACGGCGTCTCAGCCAGGATGCTCGCCCTGGGTGAGGTCGGCGAGAGGTCGGGTTCAATGCGTCACATGGGAGGGGCCGACGCTAGAAAGGGGCAGTACGCACTGGCTGACCCAGGGCTCTGACCCTAAAACATGCTGTGCAGCTGAGTGTCTCATTAAGAGAAAGATAGCGTATGCAAGGACCACCCACGTACAGCACCTATATCATAAACCATCAGAATACACTTCAGAAGAGTTCCATGCAAAGTCCAGGGAATCAATAATGAAAGAGACCAAAACGGAAGCCTTATCTGGACTGTAGGAGCCAAGGCTACCATCTCCCTAAGATAACAGAGATATCAGCCAGCAACGGTGCTAAGCCCAAAGAGTGATGTCCAGAGAGAAAGCAACACATTTACAATATGCCTCATCAATCTGGGGAGCCTAATCCCACAGTCAGGTAAATGTGCTGGGGCTGAGAGAAGGGAGAGCCTCCACTGCGCTCCTCGGGCTGAGGGAAGGGAGAGCCTCCACTGCGCTCCTCGGGCTGAGGGAAGGGAGAGCCTCCACTGCGCTCCTCGGGCTGAGGGAAGGGAGAGCCTCCACCGCGCTCCTCGGGCTGATGGAAGGGAGAGCCTCCACTGCGTTTGGATTGCCTTTGCGAGTGGTGATCTGATGGGCCATTCTGAATGGCACTCTAGAGGCGGTGCCTGAGTTAAACCAACCTCCCTGTGAGAGCTTAATATAGTACCATCCGATTCACGCCACGGCATTCAGAGCTTAGACAAGCTTCTGAGTTTCCCTGTGGAGGGGGCAAGCCACGCGACGAGTTGGCAAAGAGCCAGCCTCTTCAGTCATCTGGTCAAATGTTAAAGGTCTGAATAATAATGGCACTGTTTAAAAATAATAAGCACGCGCGCGTAAAAATGAAGACGCAGAATTGCACAGATTTTGAGACAGAGAGAGGCCGCCGGCGGAGCACCGGAGCAGCCATTCACACCGACAACTCCGACAAGGAAGTCGACTGAGTGGAGCCAAAATGGCGGTTTAGCGGAGAGATTCACTCTGGATCAGCCAATGAGAACGACACGTGATCCGTATAGAGCCACACTGGATCCCCATCGCTGCACACAATAGGCTACTGGACAGGTGACCCTGACCCTGAAGGACGGCACAGACACACAGAGAACACAGGAACATCTCACACCCGGCATGGGCCAGAGATCATGCCCATAACCCTAAAAAGGTTCAGCCAGAGTGACAGCCACCGCTAGCCGAGCAGCAGCTTCATACCCATTACTGAAGGCTGGCGAGGCTCTTTCACAGGAAACGACGAGTCTTGAGCTGATCCGTCGTTCACCCGTTTTAGTTCCAAGCCTCAATAATCACTTCCTGTTTCCAAAGACCAAGCCCAGCATGTCAGGGGCTGAGAAGCGGAGGCCGGGCTTCAGGAGGTGCGGACGCACCCCTTAGAGACCAGCGAGCGTTTCCTCCAGCACCAATACTTTAAAACCAAAAACCACTACCAAACTGAAGCAGCCAAACTATCTTCAGGTGTGAACCTCTACAGACGCTTCATGGCTCATTTTCCAGACACTTGCATGGAATAGTCACCTCCTGCCGGGCCCAATTTACCTGCAATACCAGTAACTGTGCGAAATACTTCCATGTAACCTTTTCCCAGCTTGGAACATAATGAACCCATAAAATAAATTTTAAAAGAATGGACAGCTATCGAGCCACTTGTTCTTTTTTTAAAAAAATGTGTTGACGGGAAGTTAAAAAGGTGTGTGAGCCTCGCTTGGCTGGACGTCGACCCCCGAGCCCAGAGCACTCCGTCTATAGGCCTATTAGTGAAGTTAGGGTTCAACTGCCTCCTGTGGTTAATGAGCCATGGACATTAAAACCGGACCAATTTCACTCGCTAAAATGAGCTAAAACCAGGCGCTGCCCTCCCCGGAGGCCAGAGAGACAGCAGCAGAATCACAGTTTCCCCTGTATAGGGCGCCTGAGATGAGGAGGCCACCTGACAAGTAGCAGGGAAGCAGATTCTTGACCCTGGAGGTTCCCAGGTGCAGCCTGAGAGATGCAGATACACTAAGGTGACCTCTCTTTGGGGTTCCTCAGAGGGAACCAAGGAGGTGACAGTGCACCAGAAACTCATTCGTATCCAGAGCCCAACCTAAAATATACTGTCCCTCCTTGATCCTGTGATACTGACCCCAGGAGACATCATGTGACTCATAAAAGCATTTATTCAGATCAGCCCCAAGTCCAAACGTTCCATTATTCAGGAGGGCGGCCCTGTAACTCTCAATCCTACACAGCCAAAGAGCAGCAGAAGTCGATGCTGAGACCGTGCAGCACTCGGGAGGTTACTAAAAATCCAAAAAAAGTCCAGCAGCATCACCAGCTCACCAGCTGCTAGATGAGAGACCCCGTGTTTATTGAGGATGGCGGAGGGAACTAAACATTCTAAAGTGTGGCTACATTTCAATGAAGTCAATGCTGACAATGCTCGTTGCCACAGGTGCAAGAAGGCGTTTGCGTGCATAGGCAGAAACACGAGCAATCTGTCAAAACATTTAGCGAAATCCTATCACATACGCACAGAGAAATCGACTGCATAGCTCACAGTTTCGGTCATAGCCCCAGGTATCATGTATTCCAGTGGCCTGGAGCCCACGCACAGAGTCAATTATACGAACATGGATTAGTGACTAAAAGTAACCATTAGCCAGCTGATTGTATTTATGAACACATCTGTAACAATCTGAAATGGTCAGAACATCTGCCGTTCATAAATTCAGTTTCAGATTTGGAGTGGCTTTGACAAACTTTTTATTTATATAGCATCTTTGATACATAAAATGCAGCCCAAAGTGTTATACACACAGAATAAAAATAAGGGGGAAAAAACAGCAATCACATTATAATCTATAATAATGACTTGTTTAAAACAATGCTGTTGCAGTTTACAACTCAAGAATGTTAATTTATATGTAGTATGTATGAGAAAATAATGCGATGTTAATTATGTTCTTAACTTGTTTCTTTTTCTCTCTTAAATAAAAAGTATCAGTAAAATTAAAGTACTATTAAAGTACCGAATCGATAAGCAGTATCAGTTAGAGTAGTAGTACCGTCAAAATCTTAAATATACCCATCCAGACTCCTGGGTGACGCATCCCCGCAAATGACAGAAAGCTACCAATTAATGGTGCGGGAGGACAAGAAGTGAGCCAGCAAAGCGCTTTAGTGTCACACAGGGAGATGAGGAAGAGCGCGGTCAGATTGCTCCGCCTCCGCCAAGAAGTGGAAGCCTGAAGGCCCACTGAGCAGGAAGAGGGACGGCAGTTTGTGAATGGGGCCAAACACACAGCCTGAGAAAGTAGACCGGCCTTGAAAGGGCCAGATGGAGATCTCCCACCTCCCTCCCCGTCCTCCCCCACCCTTCCATGTGGGGCCCGGACAAAAAGCACGGCCGTCGACAGGAAGCCTCGGCGCTACCCCCTGTCGCGCACGTGACAACCGCGGCCAGACACGGCGGCATGTTCTCTCGCAGGAGGCACGGGCCAATCAGAGGGGCCGTAACATCCGGGCCGATCGCTCATTCCTCCATCTGCTTATTTTCAAACCGGCACCCAAGAGTGAATCACCAGCGGCTTCCAGATCCTTCACCATTGGTGGCGGATGCTAGATGGGTGGGAGAGTTGCCCGTTAACAAGGCGCTAGTTACTCCTCCTCGAGTATTTGCAGGGATGAGGAGAATGTAAACTGTCCGTCTTTGGGCTGGGACATATTCACCATCACTGTCAAAGCACCTCTACTGAATGCCTGCCAGCACTGTAATCCTCACGACGCAGCTCACGATGCAGAGTCAGCAGAAGCAGTCATGGGTGCATTCTCCTGCCCGAGACGGCTTCTCGGGGGTGTGAACCATCATCGACAGGGGCCAAAAGGTATCAGGGGGGCCCAACTGGCCCCCGGAACAGCGAGGGCTCATGCGAGCGGCTGCCGTAAAATGGACGTACTATAACCGAAGGCTATACAGGGATGAACTTATCAGAATAATTAAATTCAAACCCCAAAATCTAGCAGTGGGGGGGTTTTACAGTACATAACTCACATTTCGATATATAGTTTTGGCCTTACAGTGTGGTGGAATTTCGGTACAGCAGACAATAAATAATTTCAAACAAATCATTTTATTATAACTGCAAACACACACACACAATTAGAAACAGCTGTAAACCAAAGGCATTGTGTGTATCAGTGTGTATGAATAACAAAACCAGAGTGCTTACTGGCACAGCATAAAGTAATTTATGTAAAACAAACTATAATACCATGGGGAGACTAACTTGAAGAGGCAGCTTCTGCCTTGCTCTGATCACACACACTCAGATGGGTTACCAAGTCTGTTTGAGTTTTCAGCAACATATCAAAGTTCAGTATAACAGAGCGGATACAGTCCTGATCTTAGCTACTCTACAGTGCTGGTGTAATTTATTAAATGTATTAAAACTGCCAATTATGACTGGAACCAGCATTAGCCATAACTAATCACAACTCACAGCCACAATTAGCACGTTTTCCATGTTGAAAACCTACTTCTGAATTTAGGTTGCACCCGTTTTAGTACAAGTATTCCTTAGTTTCTTTGTGTGTATTGAAGCACAAATTGCGTATAGGAAGGTACACAAAGAACACCCTAGTCATGCTCACCCAGCCCACCAGCCGCATGCCAGAGTGTCACTCCTGCATGTTTCAGGATGCAACCAAGAAAAACCAGGAAAAAAATGAGAGCGACAGCATTCTTCAAACATTAAGAGGGAAAGCCAGGGCTCTCAATTACCTGAGTGTGCCTGACTAAGCATATTACAGGCCACAGAAAGGAGGACAGAGAGACCAGGCAGCTGCCTTAGGCACAAACACTCGCACGCTCATGCTGATCTGACCCAGAGCCCAGCGAAGCTGCCCGTTATCGCACATCTGCACATGCACCATCCTGGACGCTGACCCGGAATACTCCAACACGCTCCGAAATGCCAATTGCTCGGGGGGGGCTGAAACACTGGTTCCTTTCAGAGACGTGTGTCGAGTTGAGAGCACCCCCACGGAGGACAGGGAGGGCACGTCACCTTGTCCTGAGCCAGCATTTGCTATTTTTAAATGGCTGCAGAAAGAACACATGAACTCAGTCCTGCCACTGACTCAAAGAGATGAAGGAGGTGCCAGACAGAGAGACAGGCAGACAGACACAGACAGACAGACAGACAGACAGACAGACAGACAGAAAGGAGTGGCCCCTGCATGGTTGAGCAAAAGACGGATTAAGGTCTCATATTTCATCCGAGCTTAATGACTCGTATTCAGAGCAGCCTAAATAACCAGTATGGAGATTAAAGGGAATGCCAACATGACCTTTAACCTCACAGATTAATGTGATACAGCACAGGTTTATGATGGCCTTCTTTATTACTCACAGTTCCAGCGATGGCTGCTGGCTCTATTTCTAAATCTGTATCATATAGGAAGGAACTGACATCACAGCCCCGTGGGCACCTCGCCACAGAGACCACCCCCCCTGGGGGGCACGCTGCAGCAGAAACCAAGCCCCTCCTCAGGGGAAAACCAACAGCAGAGACCACACCCCCACCCCCGGGCACCCCACTAAAGAGATCGCCGGAGAGTCCCCACAAATGGCTCCACAGCCGTGGACACAGTGGAACAACGCCCAGTCCTACAGTGCCACCCTAAGTAAATAATTCTCTGTCCCTTAAGAACAAGTCACTGGGCCCTCTCCCCCCCCCCCCCCCAACGCCTGCAGCAGTCTCGTTACCATAGTAACAGGCTTCCCGCAGTAGGAACCGGGCTCCCCTTGACCGAACGTGCAATCCGATGGAGACGAGGCCTGACAGGACGCAGCTAGCGAGCCGTGACTGAGGGCAGCCGATTCAGGCGGGGAGGCAGGGCGGGTGACGGGCACCCTGCGCATCCTTTTCCCTGGTTATGACGATAGCGGCTGCTAGCGCCACGGGAGGGCTGAGGGTTACAGGCCGCATGGTCGATGACCTTCTGAACAGCCCCCTACAAATGACATCAGTGGTGCTATAGCAGTGTCCATACCAGTACCCTCCCTCCCACTCCGCCTACTGTGTCGTTTCACCGGGTGTTCCAGAACTAGTTTTTCCACAGTAAATTAGCCAGGTGCCATAATAAGGCGCAATAAAAATATCTTTATAAAACGAGACTTACCCCGACACACAGTACAAGCTCTGCGGCCTATCCTGTTTACAAAGCTTCTGTTATATTCTCGTCCACAACAAAGTCAGGCAAGATGACGGAGCGACGGGACACCCTCCACCCCCACAGGCAGCCATAACACCCACGGACCACACACAGGTGATGGTCTGGGAAGGAAAGCAACCCTGGTGACACACCTGGCTCTGTGTGTTAGGACTCTGATATCGGAAGGTTGCCAGTTTAAATCCTGGGCCTGGCTTAGCCATACCGCTGTAGGGTCCTTGAGCAGGGCCCTTAATCCCAACCACTCCATGAACAAATCGCTAACCCTGCTCTCTGCCCTTTGAATGCCACAGAGGACAAAAAAAAAATCTGTTGAATAAATAAAATGACACTGAAAATAACTGAAAATAGGGGTACCTTCATTGCTATGGTTATTTCAAATATAATACTAAAAATGCCCATTTATTGCTCATTTCAACTGTTCCGAATAGTAGTCACAGTCATCACAGGCACTTGAGCACCATTAAAAATCATTTCCACCATGACAAATGCAGGGAACATGTCGAAGGGACGTTCTGAGTGCAGTCAGAGTCACTGAGCAGCCAGATGCTCCTGTCGGGTGCTGTGTGCACATCCTGAGACAGGCCATGCGGTGAGCGGGCATTCACTGTGTTTGGGAGCATCAGTGCGCTCTCTCAGTACCAGCCAATGGTGGATACGCGAAAGGCCACAGCCAGCAGGATTACTGCATCCAACTGGAAACCTTACGTCTAAAGTAACACGCTCAGCTCAGAATCAGATACAGATCCCAAGGGCAAATCAGCAACAACCCCACACACAGAATCCTCCTCACTACAGGACAATGGCTGCAGAGGGCCGAGGGCTGCAGCCTCCCTTCCCCCTGCCCCTCCCATGTTCAACTTTCAAGCACTGGGTGCTTCCTGTGCAAAGGTGCTGCATGCGCTCCTGTAGAGGTAATTATTAAACTGCATAGCTGTGCCAAGTTACCAGCTGTCAAGACCACAAACCAATCGTCTGCTTCAGCTAAACCCGAGCCAAACTATTTATTCTCATCTACCATCTTAAAGATCATTTTTCGAAATAAGCAACAAATACAATTTACATAAAAATAATACGTGGGGTGCAATTAATTCCAGTTAAAGAACAAAGTGTTTTCAATACCAACAAATTCAACCAGGGTGTCTGAACTGGATCATTACATCAGAGGGAAATGTGGGTACAGAGGACAGGACTGGTCATCAGTGGGCAGCCATGGGAGTCACTGTGTATCCATGAGGAGCAAATATGACCCGAGACCAAATAGAATCCCTGATCCGACAGAAGCAACACTGTCCTTTTATATCAGACACATAAATCAAACACACTCGGGGAAATGACAATGACGTCCTTCAGAGCTGGTCCAATATGAGAGACACCTTAGCTTCCCTGAGAGAGGGAGCCATGGTCGCTGACCTATGAAGCTGCACAAAGAAACCATCCACACATGTGGTGGGAGGCTGAAAAGGTGAGCCCAAACAGGCCGAGTACAGGAACGTGAACAGGAACAGGAACATGACCGCTGCCTGGAAAAAGGCCCAGGACGCAGGGAACGACAGAATGAGTGACACTATAGGACATCAAGAGGTAAAATGTATACAAGAACATGGTCAATGTCAGGTAAACCATGGAAAAAAAACAATACGTTCAGCATCAGATTCAATATAGGGAAGTTAAATTACTGTTATGGCATCGACCTAAGTGCATGTAAGAGAGTCATTAAATCCCCACCTTTGTTTCTTACCCAACTAGGGCCAAAGCATCATATCAGATTCTCATATCAGACGCACAAAATTGGGTGGAGGGGGGTCATTTGGGATGGAGCCACATAACCTGAACAAATTAAGCGGGTTGATGGCATTTATTAATTACTGTGACATTTTAAAAAGTAATGTGGGATTAAGGGCCCTGCTCAAGGACCCTACAGAGTTTGCCAGAACATCCAGTGTTTTATCAAATACACAGATAAATGGCTCACCAACGCAGAGGTTGTCTTAAAACAGATGTCATTCAATCAAAGCGCCCAAGAAAACTCCTTTGACAATTACACTGAAGAAAGGGAAAACGCAAGCCGTCTTTCGGTGACATACGTTTTCACTGAATAGCAACAATTTTCCATTTCTTTGTCAAGAAATGCTAATGAATCCTACTTAATGGAAGTATGTGGCGGATTTGCTTTAAACCGCTATCAGACACAGAATGGGACCGTGGATTCAGAAGCAGCCCTGACATTTATAGTGGCAGCGCGTCCTATAGTAAACCGGGCCTATCTTTAAAATCACTACCACCTTAAGAAAAACACCACACTCTCATCCGTGTCTGCCTTTAAAAACTGACATTTTAGCCGTGCGGTTACAAAAATGCAGCTCGCATAAAAGCACAACAATATTAAATATTGAAGAAAATGACAGCAAAAAACGTTTGTGCAGTATCGAATAACATTGTTACCTACTCATTACATCAAACACATTACTCAGCCTACACCGGTTACATTGTAGCTACGTGTTAAACATTTAATAGACACTTGGCCATTTGGTGTAAGCTAAACGCCGGCGATCTCCGCCGGTAAACACGCGGTCATCCGTCTGCATCTCACCGCCAATACAGGACAACCAGCTTCAGGCTCTTTATGCATCATAGTTACTCTGCCATGGTTATTTTAAGGCTGAATTAATAAACCATCTGACATGGTCAAGCGGGCCGTACAACTGTACTAGTGCTTACTAATGATAATTCTCGCAATAATAAATCAAACAAACGCAAACGGCGCTATCAATAACAAAAATAAATAAATAAACAAGCGAAATGTTTCCAGAAGGATGCAAAAGAAAGCGAGGGGAACACCGATCTAGGTTTGCAAACCGCCATATGAAGTGTATCAGTTAGGTAGAATAATGCAAATTAAGCATCAGGACAGAGAAGGCAGACCTAGCTGCCAACTTCTGACGGCCGGCTGGCTTTGCTCGGGGGAAACAGCCCCGTTTCTCTCACCTGAAGCGTCCCCCGCAGTGCTGGCACTGGTCCCCGACCCAGCCGGGCTCGCACACGCAGTTGCCGCCACCCGGGTTGCACTGGCCGTTCAGACACGGCTTGTCGCATTCCTTGGCCTCGGTGGAAGACATGGGTCCGAAAAAGAAGAGAAGCGCGGAGATGAGCAACGCGTTTCGGTGCTGCGGCGGCGGCGCTCCGGGGGGAGCTGCGCCGGACAGACCGCGGCCAAAGCGCGAGCAGGCCCACCGCCTCCTTCCGTCCGTCATAGCAATTCAGTTCGCTCCCCAAAGACTTTTATCTTATTTGCCTCTCGCTTCGGAATACAAAAACCCTCTTTTCTTGGAGCAGTCGTACTGTAAAGCTTGATCCCGGGAAAACAAGTTAAGCCCCTCTGCCGGCGTAATTATTTTAATGTCTTAGGAAAGCCTGAAGATCCAGCAGCTGAAATAATTTCACATTCGTTGGTCTGTCACCGACTTTATGTAGAAATAGCACGTATTTTCGTTTCTTTTTTATGTTTATCTGCTCTTCATGTTAAAGCGCTTATCTCCAGCCTTCCCCACCGCACAGAGCGCATCACACATACCGACACCTGGAAATGACGTCTGCTTAAATACGGGGGCGTGGAAAAGGCGGGAGGTGTGCGCCCGGGGGGGCTGTACCTCTGTCTTCTTGTGCGTGTTTGCGTTTTTATTTGCCTGCTTGTTTGTTTGTTCCGAAAGTATTGTTTCAGTTATATATATATATAAAACAAGCAACTTAAATGCGCATTCAGTTTCTAATGCACAAAAAACTGTTATAGTGTTATAGTGGGATTATTGTCCTACATAGCAAGAAAATGCCATCCTTCCATGCACCTCACGTTATTCTACATTGTACTCAGAACCCCCCAGCTGTCGACCGGATTTTAAAACTGTTCTATGACCCTACGAGATTTCCAGTTCTGAAAAAACAATGTTTTACCTCAGCCTTGTGATCTGTGCCAACGTTTTTCAACCGGAGTGCCAAACGTGCCGTGTATAAAATAAGCTTACGTACTATTATCTTAATGTATTATGAACGTACTTCAAGTGGCGCCCTTAGACGAAGAAAAAGCGTTGCAACTTTTTATTTAATATTCTAGTGAGAAGTAAGAGTACTTGTTAGCAAATTCGACATAAGCTCACCCTACAACTGACATCCTTTCATGCACGTATGTTCGACGATATTCAATCTGCCCTGTATTAAAAAGACAAGATCGTGGAGAAATAATTTTGAAAAGGATAATTTCAGAAAAAATAAAGTTGATCTTGAACCAACGTGGTTAAGAGCAATGTGATACGTTATATTGGTAAGATACCATTAGTAGTATGTGTTAATCAATCATCTCCAGGCACCCTGCCACCCTGACCACGATATGTGGTTAGAAGTATGGATTAATGGTAAGTGTTAGTAGGCAATATTAAGTAATAATGCAAAGTGAAAATGACATAACTTTATATGGCGTGTAGCAGGTTGGTGATGCAGCATTTCAGCACAGAAGCTGCAGGTTTCTGACCTTGTTCTGTGAGTGTGGGGTTTGTATGGATGAACTCCAGGTAGTTATTTTTCCTCCTGTCCTGTACGCCTTGTGACAGACATCCCATTGAGGACGTCCCCTACCACATGATCTGTGCTTCCAGTGACAAACGCCAGGTACACTACAGGCCTGAATTAAATACACATCCATCCATCCATCCATCTTCTAACCACTTATACCACGACCCAGAAACACACAGAGTTCTCCTCCCATTACAGGATAACAATGCTATAATTATTCACCATTGGCACCCCAGCCATGATATAGATATGCTGAAATATTCATGCTTATTCTGCTTTTTCTGCTTTATATTCACCAGGCATATATGTGTTTAATAATAAGACTCTGTCTCGGCAATTCCAAACAGTGCGTGCCGTCGTGTATGGGCAGCTACAATACCCATGTCCCCTGTAGCACTTTACAGTTCATTTTCCAGAGTGGTCACTTTTATCTGCGATATGCAATGCACACCCAACAAATAACTCAGTTGGACTACAAGGGACCGTTACGTTTTTTTTTTTTTTTTTTTTTTTAAGTAGACTCCAAAACCTAAACAGCCAAAGAAAATTTTTCCGGAATAGCAAACATCTGAAATTTTATTTGGCAGCACAGTGGTTCAGAGAGGAGTAGCCTGTACTACTAAGCAGGGTTACTGGCTTATCGGGATAACTTGTCGTATTTAAGGTAGCACCATTTAAATGGACTTCATATTCGTTCACTTACATTTTGCCCAGACTACCTTAAATCCAACAAGTTACCCTGATAAGCCAGTAACCCCGCTTCGTAGTATAGGCCACAGGACTCTAGCCTTAAACCCCTATTTATATGTTCGCCCTGTCTTTCTCTGGGTACGCTGCTTTTGAAATTTTGGTGTAGAACTAATTTGTTTCTGCATTTTTCAGCAAAATATACACAAAACTAACTGACACAAGCTAGAGTAAGGTCGCACTAGAGAGTTTTTTTTTCTTTTACTGTTACAAAACTGTTAATTTGATTTAACTGTGGTTGTTTTGCAAATACAAGTGTCTATATCGGTGCTATTTTCAGGTATTTTTTTTTATTTATTTTTAGTTATCCACAACTACAGTACCTGCTAGCTTGTGTTTATTGTCTTGCATTTATTTTCACTACAGGAGGCATGCAAGTAAGAATTTTATCACGTACACATGACCTTGCCGTGAAGATGGGGAGGGTGATGGAGATGGCGGTGGAGCTGCATAGGATTGGAGAAGCAGCTTCTCCCACTGTTTCCTCAGCTGAAAAATACAACGTGCATAACTTGAGTGCCTAAAAGCATGACCAGACTACACAGCTGGAAGATGGATGGATGGATGGATTACTTTAGTATCATTTTGCTCTTTCCAAGTTTAAGTTATTCGAGGGTTCTTGCTGCGATGGGTGATCTTCTGGGAGATACACTGCCTTTCACAATAAGGAAATACCCTTGGTGAAGTCTCAGGCGCTACATGCTACATGTGCTAATCACACGTGTAACGGGGCATTCATTGGAAGTTCATCTTAACTGTAATCATGCCGAGCCGACCCCTTGAGAGCGTCACTTTGGACAGCCCCTCTCCTCCTTCTGGGGCCCGCCTCTCAGCCCCTTGGAAGCCACTCATTGGTCATTTAGTTAAGTTCAGCGTACAACAGAATGTCAATGGGAGAAAATAAGGTTACATTTTTCCATACTGCCTATGGAATCCAGTTTCAGAATTAATTGATTTATTTCATTTTGTATTTATTCTGCATTACAAAGATAAAATAAGGTAACCACACAAAAGAATATAAGAAATTTACAAACAAGAGATGGCCATTCGGCCCATCAAGCTCGTTTGGAGAGAACTTAACTAACAGCTCAGAGTTGTTAAAATCTTATCTAGCTCTGATTTAAAGGAACGCAGGGTTTCAGCTTGCGGTAGACTAACAGGGAGACTATTCCATCCTCCATGGCAACACGTAGGAACATTTTAAAATGTTGTCCCGCTACTTTCCACTTATGGCCACAAGTTCTTCATGAGACATCCCTCTAAGAGCAGGAATCATTCTTGTAGCCCTACGTTGAGCCCTTTCCAAGGCAGCAATGTCCTTTTTAAGGTATGGTGACCAAACCTGCACACAATATTCTAGGTGGGGTCTTACC
>JAODLC010000015.1:18452145-18465101 GCA_026781145.1 Hippopotamyrus pictus | reverse complement strand
CATTCAGGACTCCCTCACCATGCAGGTAATGTGCCTCATTCAGGACTCCCTCACCATGCAGGTAATGTGCCTCATTCAGGACTCCCTCACCATGCAGGTAATGTGCCTCATTCAGGACTCCCTCACCATGCAGGTAATGTGCCTCATTCGGGACTCCTCTAGCAATTGCTCATTCGACACAAAGTCAAACCAGCGGTACCCAAGGATTCTCCAAAGAGACACAGCACCAAAGGAGTCAAGTCTTCATCTCAGATCACTGGATAGTGTCCATGTCTCACATCCATACAGCAAGACAGGGAGCACCAGGAATCTAAAGCCTTGGACCTTCATCCTCTTGCAAAGATATCAGGACTTCCTAAGCTCTCCCAATCTGTCTGCCGACTTCACAGGAAAAGTCACCAAAGACAAGGAAGTTGCTGCCAAGGTAGGTGAATCTCACGACAAGGTGGACATTCTCTCCGCAGAGACATGCTAGTTATGGCTGTGCCCAAGTGGTCGTTAAAGGCCTGAATCTTGGTTTTTATCCAGGACACTCATGAGCCCAGACATTTAGACTCCTCACTCAGTCTCTCGAATCTCCACTGACGCAAACATCACAACATCGTCGGCAAAGTCAATTTTAGTGAATCTTTCTTCTCCCAATAGATCTCACAGCAGCTGAACCCCACAATCCTGCCCGACGGACCCCACAATCCTGCCCAACACTGGGGCCCTGCAAGCACTGAACAGAGTATGAGCAAAAATACACCCCTGATGAACCTCAGAATCAACCGGGAAGAAAGAACGCAGAGGTTTTGGTCTCGTCTTCGACTCGTACTGAAGTTGCACTCGGTCTTGCCTGGGACTTGTCACCCTGTTGGACTCGTTCTCGTCTCAGATTCACCACCCTATTGAACTCAGTCTTGACTCTGACTTTACTAAGATGGACTAATTCACAACGCTGTGAACCAGGACGGATGTTTAATGATGGTCTTCACCTGGATGTATGTATCTGCACCAGAGCCAGTCCAGTATGCTTATAAAAGCTACAGGAATGCCCAGAGGGGGAGGATCAACTGGGTGGGAGACACTCCCTCCACTATGTTATGAATAAGCAAAAATATATGAAATCAGGGGAAAAAACACTTTTTACGGCACTATATATTGTAAGAATAATTCATAGAGGAGTTAAGTTCAGATTAGAGTAGTTATACTGTGAATTTTGTGCCTTCAAGTCTGCAAGACAGAAGAAAAGAAATTTGTTACTAGTCAGAATAAAATTAAGAGTATTTAATGCCCCTGGGCAACAGCACCCATGATGTCATGTCAAAAAACAGCACCATGACGTCATGTCAAAAAACAACACCCATGATGTCATGTCAAAAAACAGCACCCATGATGTCATGTCAAAAAGAAACTGATTGGTGGCTCATGAGATTCAAAAGCGCATCTAACACACCAAGTCTCTAACCAGCGGTTTAGGGAATGTAACCTACTGTAGGTTACATCCCCTCTATAGAGAATTGGTAATGGACCAGAGACAATTAGATTCTGGCATTTTGTTTTAGCTTTTACACACAAAGAAATGAAGCTCCTCTTTAGTACCTTGGATTGTCGGGACTTTATGTCATTAGTTCCAGTGTGAACAACTAAGGTGGAGCCTTCACTGCTGGAGAGGGAGTCCAATTTCGCCTCGATGTTGGAATCTCTGGCCCCAGGGAGGCATTTTACAGAAACCGCTGCTTCCCGATTGTTAGATACTCTTACAATCAAGTTTACAGTCACGAGCACCTGTTCTGCTTCAGCAGACGTACTGCAGAGGGCAGAGAATGTGTTGCTAAGTGCAACAGCCCACTGGCGTGCAGGAGCTCTCTCGGCTTAGAGATCCTAGGACCACGTCTGACCGTGACCCAGGGCTCGCATGTGCTGGCTGCTGGTGCTGGAGTCGAACTGGAGACAGTCAAGGCAGGAGGAAGAACTCTCAGATCTAAACTGGTTGTGTGCTCCGATTGAGCCGTATCTACTGTATAAGTCCCTCAATCTGCTTAATCTCCACTAATCTGCTAATGCGCGACTCCAATGTGCAAATCCTGTCTTCCAACCCTACTGTCACTAAACACATCCGGGATACGATACAATCAGGAATGTTGGAAGGACAGTTTATGCTGTACCTGCCAAAGGAGCTACAAAACACAGGCACAGAAGACTTGATCACGACTGACGTTTTGATTCCAAGTGGTTGTCGGAGGTGCCCAGCAAGGCTGGTCAATCTGTTGGAGTTTGGAGATTTAGGCACCAATTATATACTGGTTTGCAAAAAAAAAAAACCTTTTAGTTGAAAAAAATATTTGTTAAAAAATATTAATATAATATAAAAAATATAAATACAGGATGTCCTCATTTTATTTACAAGAACACCATAGGAGCAAAGTGAAATACTACAAGTAATTTATGCGAAACAGAAAGCTTTTGAATTCACTGTGCATGACTATAGCCAAAATCAAAAATGTCAGTGGTGTGAAAAGATCATGTACTGGAAGTGGGAAATTAATATTCATGCAGCAGCGAGGTACATAAAGAGCAGAGATACATTTAGTGCGGCACAGTGCACAGTGTTGTCACTGACAAAACGGCTGCAGAGACAGAGACACAGGAACCCCCCCTCAGGGCAAGTTTATTAGCAAAATACTGCAGAAATATGGGATGGGGGGGTAGACTGGAGGTAGCTGTCACTTTAGCGCAGTCAACCCCCAACATCCCCTAGGAACAGTAAGTTGACTGGTACTGTCTACAGGCCCTGTGATTCTTCTCCCTGCTGTCCCGGTTTCTTTATGTCTCGCCAGGGACAGCTGCAGCCCCAATCAGAGGTCACCCGCACGCCCTGTTATCACCCCTTAAGGCCTACAGTGAAGAAACCATGGTTATTATTGGCATGTGTGGGCTGATTGCCCCCTGGTGGCTGACGGTGAGTTTGCAGCCATCCATATCATAAATGAATGCCTTGGACTGCTGAGCACAGTAATGGCCTGCAAGCTGCTAAGTGACATTTATTTACCATTAACCTGTGATCATGTAGAAGTGTGAATGGCCTAAAACAGACACTCAGTGGCTTTTCATCTTCATTTTCTGCGAGAAATCTTTGGAGGTCAGTTTCAGTCAACCAACCAGTTGAGTACTATGTGACTGTGAGTCTTTATGCTCAACTGGTTGGTTGAAACAAAATCCTGGTCTGGATTTTTACTTTCTGGAAAGTAAAGCCCTACAGAGGGTGGTTAGAGCAAATCTGCCTTGCCCTGCCTACAAGACATCTTCAACAGCTGCTGTAGGACTGGAGCAACAAAAATCTCCAAGGATCCATCCCACCCCAATAACGCTCTGTTTTTCCTGGTGAGTTCAGGCAAATGGGGGAACTTTTTCCCCAGGTCATAAGGCTCCTAAACCAGGACAATACTCAATGCCTCATGGCCTTCAGCCGGACTCTGCAGTGACTCTTCAGTCACTGTAACACTGACATAACCCAGCTTCACACTGTCCAAATCGTTGGCACATACCTCAGGTCTCTTGCACATTGCACTTATATTGCACAGCAAAATACCTTTTACGTATCACTTATGTATAGATTATGTAAAGCTGAACATTTCATATCTTATATTATTTTTCCTTATTTTTTTCTATATTTTGTTAATTATGCACAGCTGCTCGGAGTGACCAGGGTTACATTCCACTACATGTTGTATGTGTACAACTGTGTACGTGACAAATAAACCTCTAGATTCTTGACTCTAGCCTCAAAGTTTTCTGTCTAGGCTTGTAACCTGACTTCATGACATGGGTCCCAGGTTATCTGTCATAACACTCCATCAATTTCCTTCTTCATAAGAAAATACCACATGGCTTTGTGGTGTGCTTAAGGCCATCATCTTCTTACAAAACAAATGAATCATGATTTTCAGTAGGTGTGTCCAGACTTTTGACTGGAACTGTAGGTCTTACAAGTTGATATTGTTTAATCTTTGTCGATCTCACATTTGACATTTGGCTGGGAATGTAGTTTCACAAAACACTGTTTAATAATTTGTTTCCTGATTTGTGTCAGTTTTGTACATTTTTACTTTGGATTTCTGGACATCATTCAGTTACTTCATCATTAGTACTGGGTGTAATATTATATATGGCCAGCAGATGTCACAGCAGACTTCAGAAGTTATTCACCAATTAAACTTTTTTGAACTAATTGTTTGAAAGGTGTTAGCACGTCAGAAAAACTTTGTTTCACCTCAGCTTGACTCTCTTTAGAAACACAGGAAACACACTTTCACTGACTGGGGCATGATCACACATTTCTTCAAATATCGTAAACTTAATTCATGGCAAATAATAGTTAAGTTCTCCCCAAACGAGCTTGATGGGCCGAATGGCCTCCTCTCGTTTGTAAATTTCTTATTTCTTATATATTTGTTTTGCCATTACACTCATCTTTATTTCAATGTATATTGTAAATATGTCAGATTTTTGTTAAGTTTGTAATTTGACATCAAAGTATAGATATTGCAAAATGCAGTTTGGAACACTTCCACATTCAGTTGGATAAATAAATAAGAAAAAGCTAACTCCTGTTACTATTTCTGGTCTCCTTCCATTGAATATTTAGGAACTCCTATGTGTATGCATGAGCCATTGACTCCAGGGGACTGACCACATGGGGTTTCAGCAGGGAAATGTGAAACGTTGGATGGACCCGCCGCATGGACACCGGAAGACGGAGGTAAACTGCTGAGGGACTAATCACCTTGGTTATGGGAAAAGGACCAACAAAGCGGGCTGCCAATTTCCAAGATGGAACCTGCAGAGGAAGGTCCCTAGCACTCAGCCAAACCTTCTGTCCCACATGGAGAGTGGAAGCCTGGGACCTGTATCAGTTGGCATATTTCTCCATGCATTCACGGGCCAGCAGCAGGAAGGACCTGGCCACATTCCAGGTCTGTTGACATCGATGAAGAAAACGGTGAACGGATGGGACTAGGACCTCTTCCTCCAATGCTGGAAATAAGAGAGGTTGATAAATAACACAACACTGGAATGAAGCTCCTGGAATGCCTGTTCTACCGCTAGGAACCACTGGAAGCACACCTTAGTTGAGGTGAGTGCCGTAAGAGGGGCTACAATGGTGGTATATCCTTGAATAAAACACCTGTAAAAATTAGCGAACCCCAAAAAACATTGTACCTTTTTCAGTTGCGAGACTGAGACCACTCTGTGACCGCTCGG
The DNA here is from genome assembly GCA_026781145.1 of Hippopotamyrus pictus. Classification (NCBI taxonomy): domain Eukaryota; kingdom Metazoa; phylum Chordata; class Actinopteri; order Osteoglossiformes; family Mormyridae; genus Hippopotamyrus; species Hippopotamyrus pictus. Next base: position 18,459,854 of record JAODLC010000015.1, on the reverse strand, counting down.
ATCTTCTCCAGATCCATCCTAATCGAGCCCTCCCCGAGAATGACCCCAAGGAAGGAGATTGACTGCCAGTGAAGCTCGCATTTCTCTGCCTTGACAAATAGCTTATTGACTAATAAGCATTGGAGGATCTCACGGACGTGTGTGACATCATCCTGTTTAGACTGGTAGAAAGCACCAAAATGTCATCCAAATAAACGAAGACAAACGTATCCAATATGTCCCGAAGGACATTGCTAATCAGCCCTTGGAATACTGCCGGGGCATTGGTCAACCCAAAAGGCATTACCAAATATTCATAATGCCCAGAGGGCGTGTTAAAGGTAGTCTTCCACTCATCCCCCTCGCAGATCCTAACCAGATGATAAGTGCTCCATAGGTCAAGTTTAGTGAACCAGCTAGCCCCCTGAAGTGCATCAAGAACTGAGGACAACAGGGGTAAGGGATTACGATTCTTGACTGTGATCTGGTTCAGTCCACGGTAGTCAATACAAGGCCGGAGGGACCCGTCCTTCTCCACAAAGAAGAATCCAGCTCCTGCTGGAGAAAACGGTGGCAGAACAATACCCGATGAAACTTTTAAGCGGTGTCAATGAAACTGTCATCAGCTCCCGAGTCGACCACGGGCCGGGGTTGGGGGCCACTGCGATAGAACACATTTGGGATGAATTAGGGCAGAGACTGAGGCCAGGCCTTCTCATCCAACATCAGTGCCTGACCTCACAAATGCTCTCCTGGAAGAATGGTCAAGCATTCCCATAAACACACTCCTCAACCTTGCGGACAGCCTTCCAAGAAGAGTTGAAGCTGTTATAGCTGCAAAGGGTGGGCCAACACCATAGTAAAGTCAATGTATTAAGAATGGGATGTCATTAAAGTTCGTGTGTATGAAAAGGCAGATGTCCCAATACTTTTGGCAATATAGTGTATATGGGGCACGAAAAGAGCTTCATATCTGTTACCAGATCTACGGAAGTGGGAAGGGAGATGGGATCAAATAAAATTGTTTTGTTAAATCATTGCAAATCACATCATGTATTGTGATAGTTCATACAAGTAGTCAAACATACAGTATAATCACAAAATAAAGCAATAAAATAAAGTGCCTGAGCTGGGCAGGTTGAAGTCCCTGGGCAGTCGTTTGAAGTCCCTGGGCAGTCATTTGAAGTCCCTGGCTGGCTTGTTGTGAGACTGTTGCATCAGATTCTGATTGCACAGGATTAGGACTCCTTATGAGTGCTGCACATTCTGCTATGAGATGCTTTACTGCAGGGGTCTCCAACTCCGGTCCTGGAGAGCTACTATCCAGTAGGTTTTCTATCATACCCGGCTTCTGATGAGCCACACTAGTTCTCAGGTGAATACCGGGAGCAGGTGTGGCTCATCGGAAGCCAGGTAGGATAGAAAACTTACTGGATAGTAGCCCTCCAGGACCGGAGTTGGTGACCCCTGCTTTACTGCTTCATTGGCTTTAGATAGATTTTTAAAAACCAATGGTCTTATACCTTGGGTCCAGCAGTGTTGAAATGGTCATAACATTTAATGGCTTCAAATTTGAGAGATGTCTGATGAGGTTTCCTTTCAGCTGTATCGCTCTCCTTGTGGTCAGGTTAGTAGTATTACTGTGTAAAATGTGAAATAGTATTTTCATCATAGGAATGATTTGGAACCAGACACACCTTTTTCCTCAGATAGTTTTACTGTAGCTTCATTAAATGGTGCATACAATGTCTTCTGTGACTGTTAGCTCCTCTGCAGTGAGTGGTAGTTACATCAGCTCCTAAAGAAGTATAGGAGACCCATACCAGTTCTTTATACTCACTCAATTTAATAAACATATGGTAAGTGCTGTTCCAGCGAGTTGACACTTCATTTATTAATTTGACAGTCAGTCTTACCATTTTAGCTAAACCTGAGCTATCTTCTCTTTTGCAGTGGTTCTTGATCTGAATATGTTACTATTTGCCATTTTTTGGTGCATAGAGTTCAGAGCATTCAGTTCTGCAGCTTGGTCAAACGATTTCTTGACAGTTACATTGTCACTTGACAGTTCGAGTGGGCGATGCAAACGGCATGCCTAATGATGAAGAAGTCTGCCTCGTGCAATCATGTTGGGTGCTGTAACAAGGCATTTTAGTTTTTCTTTTATGCTCCATTCTTCCATGAGGTGATTGTGAGCTAGGGCCATGTTATCTGATGTATGTCTTTGAGGAAAATGCTGTATTCCCAGCAATGCTGTGCAGATCTTATCATCATCAATCCATTGGCAAGTTGGAGCCAGATATGACTCCATGTTGAGTGATATCTACATGTCTGACGTGATACTCACAGCCACTGCATTCTGGATACTCTTCTTGGTCTTTTCCTTTTCCTCCTCATGGATGTTCGACATGACTACATAATTGAGCTGTTTAACTTAGTAGAGTAGTGCTGTGCTTTTTAGTAATGCATACATTTCTGGTAGATGAGAATATATAAAGATGCAACTAAGTGAAGCAGGTCACTGAACCCTTCATCTTCTACCCGTGTGAAATCTGTGTCCATGACTTAACATGTACTGTACTGTATATTAAATGGTCACAAAAAGTTACAGAGGTGTCATTAATAGCACAGTGCATTTTGGGATACCTGGGTTCATCACTATTTCATTGTCAGCCTGCTCATTTTCATGCATGACTCTATAATGCTGCAGCATTAATGAGGTGCTGTGATTTTTAATGACAGCTTTTTGGAGCAGATCCGACCTTCACCTTCAAATGCAGCAGAAAGGCCACGCATGGAAAATGTGGTTTTACAATTGTTTCATTTGGAAAAGTAAGTTACCTTATTGGATGTAATTTCAAAATGTTTCCAAATTGGAGAAATTTTTCTTGCTGGCTCCATTGGTGAATAAGATGAAAAATCTCCTGAGAAACTTTCGACGCGGTTTTGGCACCAATAAGTCGCTCAGAGTTTTGTTTCCTTATAGGCAGACACCTCTAGTCTTTAAATAACACATCAGCTGTGTCGGTCATGTGATTATCCTTAAAACAGTACGTGTGTTGATATAAAGCTTTATTGGGTTAAATTTTTAAGTCGGTTGTTTGCGTTTTGTTGATTTCCATTTCTAACACTGTTTTTTCTTTTCATTAGTTGCGTTTTCCCTGTCCTGGCAGTACTGCACACACCTGAAGTTTATGCATAGAGAGGGAGATGCTGTCAGGATTGGCCCCCCGTCTTGGCCCATTCAGTCTGTCATCTCCCTGTTTGGCCAGCAGGTGTCTCTGGTCATCCCATCTCTCATTGTATTCCAGGACTGTTCTGTTCCTGTTGTGTTCCCCTGCTCCCTTGTTTACCACATGACTGAATGGGGTAAGTGGGTGGTTGCTAATTGAGCATCTCTTCCATCATGGCTCAGATATTGTTGTGCCTCATTAGACATTATTGGATATTTTTGTATTTTTTAACCTTACAGATCCTGTTTTATTTACCAGGGGTAGGCAGTCTTATCCATATTAGCCCATTGTGTGTACTGTGTTTCGCTGAAATTCATAAATTAGATTACTAATCAGAGGATTGATTGGTTCTAACACCTGGGTTTGAATAGCAGACCAAAAAGTATTCCAAAAAGCCTGCATATACAGGAGTCCTTTAAGGATAAAGATTGCCTGCCTCTGTTATATACCTTTTTAATTTTCTTGTTTCTGCATGGCTCCTTGTTTTGTACCTTTGTTTATTCTTGCTTGTGCTCCACTTTTTTAAGTCTTGTAATCCAGGTATTTCCTAGTGTTCAATACCTTAGTATTTGTTAATGACCCTCACCTGTGTCTTTTTGGTCACCTGCCCCTCCTGTAGCCCATGTTATCTGTGTATTTAAGCGCCTGCCCTCATTCTGTTCCATAGTTGCTCATTGTGTTTGTTCTTGTGTTGCTCCCTGTTTTAGTTCTTTATGTTAACCTGCTTTGTTTTTGACCCCTAGTGGTCCTTTGTTTCTGGTTTCTTGTAGAGTTCTTGGTTTTTTAATCCAATAAAGCCTCTTTGTGGTGGATCATCTTTCCACCATGTCACACCATAACAACAAACATACACTATAGGCTGCCTTAGAAAGACATACTGTAATAATTCTGTTCAGCTGCAAAGCTACTTTTATCCCTTCCGGTAGATGGTCCAAGACAATCAGCACTTGGACGACAACTTACAAAGACAGTGTTTATCTGCATTTAATTAAACCCCTCAAGAAATGCTAATAAGACATGTTATTAGTCTATGGTGTTATTGCTTGTGTTGTTGTTTGTTATGGTTGCCTTACTTATTGTGTTCCATCCATCATCTACTGGTAACTGAAACCATGGATACTGAGATCGCGAATCGCGAATGAACGGGGGAGTCTGTATTCTGTTTCTTTTCTTTATTATCTAGCAGCATGGTCTGCAGGAAACATGCAAATAAGAATTTCATTGCACTATATACACATAACAATAAAACATCTTAAACCCTCATACTGAAATAAAATAAAGATCTATTTATTTGTTAGATGACAGTGATGTCACTGACCAGTTTCTTTATCCTCAGGTGGAAACAGTTCATGAGTGCTTACTGTATGCAATGTTCATGATTATTTTTCACAATAGAAATTCTGTACTTTTTCTGCCCTGGAAACAAAGATGATGCAAAGGAGATGTAAATCAATGGAATTTATACTCTCAAATATCATATATAACACAAAGTCACACATAATACTAAGCATTATTTCCAAACTATAGGTTTCAGTGAGCCAGTTCACCCAATGAGAATCCAGCAGCATAAAACAAATCCAAATGACATTTTAAAGGAAATTTAAAAGCTGAAATGTTGTGCGTAATTAAGATGGATGCCTGCTTCCTCATAGCTAAATTATTAATCTGACAGTTACACACATGTAAAACAAACCTATGGAACCTAGCATATAAAATATTAAATATCAGTCTTAATTAAACCCAACAGTCAAATACAAAAATAATATGCTTACTAAAATCTTTAAAGTTCCCAGCCCATTCCCATCAGGAATATAACATACAGGTTAGTGATATAAAATAATACTTTGTACCAGCTTAAGCAATAAAGTGAAAGTAGTTTAGGAGGTTGACCTTGACCATGTAATCACTGACTGTGCATACTCCTACTGGATCAAAGTGGTCTACCATGGTGATTCCATGACACACGCTACATTACACAAAAACCTTTATATTCGCAGTGTATAACGTTTTATTATAGTATTTTCTAATGCATTTGTTACATCTTACACATATCACCATGAAGTCCATTAAGAATGCTTGAAATCCTCTTGTGTTGTGAAGTCTAATAAGGAAAAAACAACAGAAAATCATGTTCTCGATATTTTATGCCTGGCAGCCGCCTTATTTACTTTAAACTGGAGACCCACCAAGAAACTGAAGTTATGCTTCTACTTCAGGCTGTCATGGCAATTCCAGACCAGCAGGTGGGGCAGGTGTTCTCCTGATGGCTACTTTACTGTCTAGGACAGTCTGATGAACTGGTTGGCCTGCAGACTATGGTCTAATTAATGGTTGCTTTTAACTACACTGGCACCCAATCAATACGGGAAGATGATCGCCACGGGCAGAAAAGCAGAGGAGATGTCATAGGAGAGCTTGGCATATAACTGACCTCAGATTCATCCTTTTAAATCTATCAACTTAAGGAAAAGCAACCTTCTCTTTATGTAGCAGATAGCCTGAAATTCCTGCTCTACATTCACAAATTCAGTTAAAGAGTTATCCAAAAAAGCAATATTTAAACGAACATAGATAACTTATTATGCATTAAAAATAATCACGTCATACTGTAACAAAATTAATTTCCAATTCATGCTTTGAATCCACTGCACACTGAGATACTGTATGGCAATTAAATTAGACAAAATATTTCCCAAATAATATATTAGAGCACTAACAACCATGCATGTGAGACATGCTTAAATGAAAACGAGCCTATCACTGGAATAGTTTTTTATGATAAGGCTGTCTGCATAAAAGTAAACTTTAATTAAAAAAAAAATGTGTTTTTGCTCTTTATTCCTGTACAGATAATGTAGTCCAAAACATGGCCAAGCCATTAAAACATGAATTCATTTAATATCCATATAAAATGATTAGCTTTGAAGCCGCTTGACATAATTTCCTGGGAAGGTTCCAAAGAGCTTGCTCCTCCTGGAGATGCCTTGGAGAAATAGAGGAAAATTAAGCTATTTTTGTATTTTCCAGCTTTCACTGCATATGACATTTTTAACCAGAAAATTAAATGTGAATGGTTTTATAATGCTTTATCACTGGCCGGTCTCCTGCCCCCGGGTCTCCTGCCCCCCGGTCTCCTGGCCCCCGGTCTCCTGCCCCCGGGTCTCCTGCCCCCCGGTCTCCTGCCCTCTCAGTTCCCTCTTTGCCCTGCAAACTCACCATATGTTTTCACACTTCAAGCCTTTATCTGAATCATAAACCTGGAATAGATAACGACCCTCATCCTTGGCATTCTATCTTTTATCACCTCTTTATTTAATTCACATCCTTTCATAGGCCCCTTACCAACCGAATTCAAGACAGCTCACGTAACACTGCTATTTAAAAAGAAAACTCTCCCTCTGATCTATGCAGATATCAAGCTATGGAGATATCAAGCTATGCAGATATCAAGCTATGGAGATATCAAGCTATGGAGATATCCATGCTGCCATTCCGACCCGAGGTCCATGTTCCTTAAAGACTGCAAACTGCTCAGTCATTTGGCTTTTGTCCCAGTCGTTCCACTACAACAGTCCCCTTTCTCTGGTGTCTAATTCCTACACAATGTTCTGTCCTCATTCTTTTAGACCTCTCTGCCGCCTTCCTTACTCCCCCAGGGTGCTTGGGATTTGTAAAACAGTGGGTTCCTCTTATTTCTGGTCTAATACTGAAACTCTGTTTAATTGACATGCCTTGTACTCTGTTAATTGAGGGAGTCTTGTTCAAAGATTTTAACACTCGGGGCCTGTGTTTAGCTGGACAACAAATCAGATTTATGGTGCCCCGGTTTAAATTCGCTTTATCTTAGTTCAGGGGTGCGCAATCCTATCCACAAAGGGCCGGTGTGTATGCAGGTTATTGGTATAACCTTTATGTTAGCTGTTCTAACAGAGGTATGAGGACTCTTAAGTCAATCAGTAATCTAATTAGGGAGTTGCAGTGCAAACCCACATACACAGCGGCCCTTTCAGGCATGGGCGTCACCGCCATTAAATCTGAGGGGGACGTGTCCCCCTCACATTTCATAATGATTCGTTTGGACCCCCCCCACATTTAACATAAAATATTAGTTTTATTCCAGTGTGTCCCCCCCACATTCAAAATGCTTCTGACGCCCCTGCTTTCAGGATAAGATTGCCCACATCTCTTAGTTCACTTACATTTATCCCAGACTCCCTTTAATCTGACAAGTTATCCAGCTACCAAGAAATCCTGAAATTCCTGAAACCCCTTAAATTCAAGTAATGCAGTGTGCAGGATGGTACAACTCCAGAAGGAGGGTTGGGCATCTGTGCTTTGCAATTGTGTGTGCAGTATGCTATATTATAGCAAGCTTTATCAATTGTACTCTGCTTTTGGGTGTGTGTAGTATGCTATATTATAGCAAGCTTTATCAATTGTACTCTGCTTTTGGGTGTGTGTAGTATGCTATATTATAGCAAGCTTTATCAATTGTAC
>JAODLC010000015.1:18428556-18452045 GCA_026781145.1 Hippopotamyrus pictus | reverse complement strand
GCTATATTATAGCAAGCTTTATCAATTGTACTCTGCTTTTGGGTGTGTGTAGTATGCTATATTATAGCAAGCTTTATTTTATGTTTAGGGTTAAATTGTTTACAGTTAAAAGACATCCTTTAAAGAACAATGAAAGCTTACCTACAAACCAGCCATCATCACATTTTTCCATGACATCTACAACATCTCCTTCCGTGAGCTCCAGTTCATCTTCGTTCTGAGGCGTGTAGCTATACAGCGCTTGAAACCTAAGATATCAACATGACTCAGTTAGTGACTCGGGCAGAAGAGAGGCAACCATACAGACCATCTGCTAAATGTAGCTGGAGAGCAAATCCAGGTAAACAAAAAAAAAGAGAAAGCAGAATAGATTGATTTCCATTTAAAACTGATTTCTCTGCTCTACTGTTTTGCTTAGTGCCACTTTTGCAGTTATCAGGCGAAGTAATCTGATGTAACTGGGTCACTGCAGTTCTCTTCCACCACTGCTACAGGTGCTGACTTTGAGCCTATCAGCAAGTAGCAGTCTTGCATCACCCAGTGGGCTCTGAAGCCTCCTCACTGTGTGTGTAGTTTGCATGAGTTTCTTGGCCTCCCTTCTGATGCATGTGTTTCTTGTCACATGGCTTGTGTTTCCTGTCACATGGCTTGTGTGTGTGTACAGGCCCCTGACGGACTGGCACCCTGTCTGCAGTCAACCCCTGACTCACCCTCTGGGCTTCCTGTCCGACTGTATTGTACTGTAATGCTTTACAAGTGGACTTCAAAGTTTTTTTTTTTTTGATTATTTTATATTCTGACGCATTGCAAACAACACTTTTTACCAAATAAAACATTTCCGAAGAACAGACTTACAACTGAGTACTATAATGAAAACCAACGAAAACAGGTTTTGGACTGGAAAAGAAATATTTACAAATCCATTTAATGTTTTAATGTGTTATGCATACCAGAAGAGCAGGAGATTATAGGAAAATAAAATATTTCATGAATATTAATATTTGCAAAACCAGAAATGTGGTGCGATCTAAACATTTAAATTAAAACTAAAATACAAAGACATTGCAATCTGTTTAGAGTCTGTATCAAACCAAATGTAAAACGCTTACATATTTTCGTTAGTGGTAGTCCATTAAAATGCATTAAAATCAATGACAACATTCAGCTTAATCAACAGTAAACAAGTAGTATTTTTATTAACACCTGATATCATAATTTGAATAGTTAAAATATAACAGAAAATATATCAATATATCAATAGAGCCCATGTAATATAAATAGAATCTGTAAAATCTTTGGAAACACTTTGTGGTCATGTAAACCTTAAAATATAATAACTGGCTTGTAATATATCAAATAGTTTTGTACTGTATGACAGTTGGAAGGGAGACCAAACATAATGTTAACTTTAAAAGGCAAAAAACTGAACGGTGTTCTCTTCCTGTTCCCATCTGCAGTGTCCATGCTGCTACCACTGGGTTTTTACACACTAGTCAGTGATCCAGGTACCAAGGCAGGCAATCTGAAAAACTTCATGGCTGTGAGGCTCGTCGCAACACATGAGAGGCAGACTGAAAGGTCCTGATCTACAGCATGTCACATGTGGCTCATTTTACCCCACGCTGCTTCATACGATCTCTGTGAAATACTGTCAGTGTTTAGGGAGGACATGTCTGTTGGAAGCTGAATGTCACTCACGGTTCCCCCCCACTCTGCAGCGAATCAGGCCCGAAGGCGGCCCGCTGTGGCTGAAATAAAAGCAGACAGGCAATGAGTCAGACGACTAATCCCACAACTCTTGCTTTTAACCAGTGAATTCTGTGGCCACAGGTAGCTGGACCACTGTGTCTACACATTGTCTGGGCTGAGAGCCCAAGTATGTCACAGCGAAGACCGTGCTCGTATAAATGCAGAGAATATGGAGCTCCATTATGCTGAAAACCTTCACATCTTGTAATTTGCTGCCACAATTCTATAGGTTTGATGAAGGCTTGTTAAACTTTCGCCTCGATTTAGTCTGTAACACTTGTCTTCATTTTAAGATCTCCCAGATTAATAATCCATACACTCAGTTTGCTAAATTTTTCCTTTAAAAAATTGTCAACCTATCAGTTTTTTCCTTCCATATTTTATAATCTTTGTTTCTTTTTAAGCTCGTTTTCCACATATAAATTCATATTGCTTTCTTCAGTAATTTTCAGTGCAATGGGTAGAAACTTCCAGACCACGTTCCCCAGGTCCAGTCCTGGAGGGCCAGAACCTAACACAGTGTGCAGATTTCCCTGCTCAGACACACATACACCTGGTAATTAGCTGATTAAGATGTCTGGGCAGAGAAATCTGCAATCCGCGTTCTGGCACTCCAGGACCGGAATCGGGCAACTCTACTCTAGATGCTATGTACAGGCAGTAAAGAACAAAAACATTCATTCATCTTCTATACCACTTGTCATATATGGGATCCTGGAGTCGGCAGGGATTAACCCAGGATGTGGCACCAACCCATCAAAGGGTACTCAACCACACCATTCACACTTTGGCAACCCCACCTCACCTTAGCATGTTTTTGATTGTGGGGAGAACCTTGGAAACAGGAGAAGCCAGAGGAGAACATACAAGCTCCACATACACGGAACCGGGGCAGGGAATTGAGTCCAGGTCTTCAAAGATGTGAGCCTCACTGAGCATGGGACCACTGCGCCACCCCAACAAAAACCATAATGCACATGGCAGCTGTATTATGGCTGTATTGCCGTAACCTTCTTCAGTTTGTTGAATGGCTACTTACTTTTAATTGATAAAATGAGCGTATGGATTTCTTAAAATGAGGACACAAATTACAAGGAAGGAATTATTCTCCACATTCTTTTCAGTGTAAGTATATCATGCCATGAAAATGTGCAAATGCCCAATAAACGTGTTCGCCTTCTTGCAGAGGCAAACATCAACTTCAGTAAACGCAAGCACAGTCACAGTCACGCAAGTAGACAACCCAAGGTTCAAATCCACGTCAAAAAGACACAAGCTGTTGTTCCCAAGAGGAGAGTCTTTAGTTAGTCCTGTTTGCTTAATTCTTCCGAATAATGAACTGTATTTAGCAGCATGCCGACGGCTTTTAAGAGAGCCGATGAGGTGTGTGTCCTTTCATGGTCTCAGCCAACATTTCAGCATTCTAGTTTAACCTTCTGCATTAGTCACGAATGGTGAAGCAATTCATGGATTGTAATAGACATAACCGTTATTAAGGCCACGATATGATTTAATTGACTAATTTAACAAATATCGATTCATATCATTAAACACGACGATTCACCAAAAACGCTGCTGAGAAAAATGTCCTACAAAAAGCAAAATAAAGACTCATCTTAGGAGAGAGTAGAGACCAATGTACATTACTGTACATTTTATGTAGTGTAGTACACCTATTTTCCTATGTCTTCAGAGAGTAAGTTATACATGTCCAGAAACAGTTTTTGGTTGTTAAAGTAGTAATACAAGGCAGACATTTTTTTATGTTTCTGTGACATGTATAGTTTTTTTCATCGTATTCTGTTGCTAAAATGAAAAGTCTTTAAATTCAAATAAATTCCACTAAAATCAGCTTATGTTTCACTGTATTGAAAATACTGATCATGTATTACTGAATCTAACTGAATCGTATTGTATCACGGAAGCTTTTCAAATATCGCCAAATATCAAATCGCTGCCTTGCAAAATGGAAATCAAATCGTATCGTGCCAAAGCTTACGATATAGACCACTGTAGCATTCCATGTGTCAGGCCATTTAGACAAGATGCAGTTAGACACCTGCTATCCAACCAGACCCACAAACAGCAGCTTATCATGCAGATGGCATCTGTTCTTACCCTATGAGACGATGAACCTCTAATAGGTGATCCACAGAACCTTCTAGACATTACTGGACTGCGAGGAGGTTTACCAACCACAACGACATCCCGCTTTAAGGCAGGCTGAAAACCAGAAGCACAGCGTGCAGTGAATCAGCCAGGGTTGGATACTGTCAATGTCACTGAACTTCATTCGTCGGTCAGATGCCGCAAGTTATAATTGGAGATGTAAATCATAAATTTATCCTTGAGATCACAAGGATGGTAGAATACAAGCATTCTAAAAGGCAGGTGAGAGAGGACTGTGAATTTATATTATTAGACTAGTTTCCATATTGACATAACTGACACGGACAGAACAGTGGACCAAAATTATAGAATCCTCAGTACAGACGCTCTGGGTTACAATGGTCTGTGCTACGATATTTTGACTTTATGATGGGTATTCCAATTCCAATTTGTTTTTACTTTCAGTATATTATTCAATAAATTATGACATATTCAACATTTTATAATAATATAGGCTTTGTGTTAATGATTTTACCCAACTGTAGGCGAATGTAAGTATTCTAAGCATGTTTAAGGTAGACTAGGCTAAGCTAAGATATTTGTTAGGTTAGGTGTACTATATTAAATGCATTACTGCTTACGATATTTTCATGTAACCGCATCAACTCAGGGAGCGTCTGTATTTTATGTCTTTATAGTAAACATCATCCAAATATATTATGCTATCTTAATATGCAAAGTAGTAATTGCTATAATTTGCACAGAGATAATTGCTGTTTTGCAGAAAACTGTAGTACAGTCATACCTTGGCTCAAGAACTTAATTCGTTTGAGGACTCAGTTCGCGACCCGAATCAATTTTTCCCCATTAAAAATAATGTAAATACAAATAATTCATTCAAACCTAAGAAACACTGAATTCTTTCAGTTTTTTAACGTTTTTCTGTGACCAAAAATATAGACTTAAATTAAAATAACCTTAAAGAGCAAAAAAATGGAAAGAAAGAACATAAGTTTACGGAAGGCGGACCAATACACAACTGAGCACACGCTTGTTGGTGGGCTGGTTGCTCGAAAGACGCCAAAATAAAAAAGAGCCACAAAACATCCCCCCCAAAAAGCTAAACAATTAACATTTAAAGACTGAGTAATAGTCAAAAACAATACAGTAATTTCTGTGATTAAAAAAAAATTATATATTATACTGTACATTATTTTCATATGCCTGAAATTTTTATGTATATTTCGTGATGCCAAACGTTGTATCGCGATGAAATTCTCTGTTTGTACTGTAAACAATCTATACTCAGTTGCCACTACGTGTTAATGGAGTATATAACACTTAAATAGGAGTTAAATAATTTATGCTATTAATGAAGTACTGTAATTTTATCTATAGATATGTGACTGTTAAAAACCATCACAAACAAGTTTATCCATCACTGAAAGGTACCGCTTTAACAGCACGTTCTCTATTTTTTTTTTTTTGAGATATTCGACCTCTGGAGAGATATAGTAAAGACATACATTTACAACAAGTTTCTTATACATTCCACGTCTGTTCTAGGGCTTAATGTACACTTCTTTGTGTTTCAGGTGGTTCTTTGGGGTGCTTTCAATGGACCCTTTTGGGGGATGTTTGTGTTCGCAGCCTGTAACATGGTTCGCAAACCGGTACAAAAAAATTGTAACCTGATTTGTTCATGAACAGGACTGTTCGTGAGTTGAGGTACCACTGTACTTCATTTTTATTACATTACATAAATTAATTACAGACTGCAGTAATAAACAGTCACTGGTTTGTTTTCCCCCTGGAGACTGCATGTACTCTGCTGTGAATCAACTATTTAAGGACACTTCAAATGAAAGAATGAAAGAAAACTTCTTTGCTAACTTTGATTTGTGCATACAGTCATGTGAAAAAATATTTAGTTCTTTACTAAGAAATATCAACATATCAATAATAAATCTTCTTTGGGTCCCTGGCAAACTTCAGTCTTGCCCTGATGGTTTTTTTGACAGCAGGGTTTCCTCCTTGCACAGCTCCCATGTAAATCAAACTTGTGCGTTTCTTTCTGATGGTAGATGCATGTACCTTGACATCAACTGTGGCAAGAGCTTCCTTGATGTCCATGATGATATTTTAGGATCTTTGGAGACTTCTTTCAGCATCTAGCAGTCTGCTCTTGGGCCAAACTCGCTAGGACAGCCTGACCTGGTCATATTGGCAGTTGTTTTAAATCAGGGGTGGGCAATCTTATCCACAACTGGTCGATGTGCATGCAGGTTTTTGCTGCAATTCCTTAATTAGAGAATTGATTGGCTGAAGAGTCCTCACACCTGGGTCTGAACAGGTGACCTAAAGGTCATCCCAAAAACCTGCATACACACTGGCCCATTTGCGGATAAGATTGGCCACCCTTGTTTTGAATGTTCTTCGCTTGCAAATTGTTTTCCGGACAATGGAACAGCTAATTTCAAACTCAGATCTTTTTATATCCTTCCCAGACTCATATGCATCTATACTATTCTTTCTCAGCATACAGGCACCAACAAAAAGCTCTTTAACAATGTCTTAATCATTTACACCCAATGTGGTGCACCTGATTCTGAATGTGAGGGTGTCCTAACTTTTTGGTCAGTGGAAATTGGCATCATGGTTAATTTCTTCTGTTAAGTGAATTTGTTTCTTGTTTTAGCATAGGTGATACAATTGATCATTGTGATACTCGAAAGAAGACTTAATATTGATATTTCCTAATAACAACACATTAAATTTTTTCACATTATACAAGTTTTGAAATGGTGTCTCCTTTCCACACTTAAGTATCCTTAAGTATACTAAACGTCTGAAGTCTCCTCTCCACACTTAAGTATCCTTCAGACTAAACAAGTACATGAAAACAGACAGGGACCAACGTCCCAGTGAAACAAAGTGAAGCCTGTCAAGGCAGCGTGGCATGGTGTATATGGAATGAGGGCAACGATCTACTAAAGGTTCCAAGAGACACGGAATTTAGTAACAAAACAATAATACAAAAACAAAGAACCACAAATGATCATAGATGGACGAGGAAAGACTGAGTTAAATAACGAAGACTTGGCCAGGATACTGAACTAACAAGAACTCTAAAGAATAGGTCAGGGAACAAACTATAAACTGAAACCAGCAAATGTAGCACATCGCAAATGCAAGAACTTATTCTCACTCATACTAACCCATTCTGACACAATGACCAACTACGGAACTGCAAGGTAGGAACATAAATACAGAAACCAAACTGGGTAACGAAGCAGCAGGAGTGAGACATGGAACAATTAACCAATTAGAGAGGGTGTAGGACAATGAACAATCAAGTAGAAAAATCATGAGGTAAAGGGAAACAGGTGGGTCTAATAAACTTAATCATGGAACCAATAGACCAACAAGTAAACTAAGAAACAGAATAAAATACTAAGAATATAACAGACAGGTAAAACATAACCACAAATACAGGCACCTAGCAAAACCCAAAACAAAACCCAAAACAGAACACAAACCAAAAAACTAGGAACACAAAAACTAAAATAGAAAATAAACACTGGGGAACAAAATCCAACAATTACAAATAAATTGTGAAAACTGGCCTCAAACACAACGACCAATAGGTTTACAGCCACACGCTCAGCCCACAGAGCTATGTGACCATCTAGGGAACAGGGAAAACACACTATGCAAGACTAGGAACCAAGACAGAGGGGGCAATGATGGAATGGCCAGCAATGCCTGCTGGCCAAAGGGGGAACAATCACAGGGTCAGATGGTACAGATCCTGACAAAAACCCAGCTCTCCAGAAGGGGTGCTAATCACTGTTTAATATGCAGCCCAATAAATTGCCGACTGAGAGGTGCGTGTGGATTCTAGCTTTAATTTACCTTCGTTTTTGGGGACCTACACTCTGGGCGGGGGGGGTATTTGTTTGGAATGGGGGAGAGATGTGAGGTGCCCGGTAGTGGAGGAGTAGAACAGGGAGAGGAGGGTGACATTTTGGCCTCAGTGGGGTGTAGGAAGGCAGGAAGGTCCACTGGGCCACTCATGGAGGCGTTCACCTGCTGAAGACAATGGAGAATGAACCACTCATCCACATGCACTGGGAATTGAGAGAGAAGAATTAGCCAAACTGACATTTATATAGCTGCATTATCCATTTTGTCCACACGGCCAAGATCACATAACCAACACAGGTTCTACCTCTTGTTTTGAACCTTTGCTGTCAACGAGTTTGGCGTTTCCAGTGTTCTCACATGGATCCTCCTCGATATATAATTTGGGGAGCTCCTCTGTTATATCTGATGCCTGCGTGTGGAACTTGTTTTTTTCTGCAAATTCCTTCCTTGACTGGGCCTCTTGGATGAATGACATGAGCTCTTCGCAAACATCTTCCTCTATGGCTTTATAGAAAGGCAGCACCTCAGTTAATGCACTGGCCACCAGATCACTGGAAATGCCCGGGCTGAACATGGCAGACGGTTCTGTAGAAATCATCTCTGTCCCTTCTGGGAAGGCGCTGGGCAGGTTTTCCACAGATTTGCGCAAGAACACATCTCCGCTGCTATATTTGTAGTCGCAGTCGAACATGGGAGAGGCAGGCGAAGATGCGTAGGAGGACATGGCCAGGACCGGAGAAGACTGAAGCTCAGGAGAGCAGCGGAAGGCCTTTGCTGACTTGATGGGGATGAAGTGGCCTTCCCTAAGAGCAGGAAGATCGTTTGATGGTGTTAGGCTTTCAATGGAATCAAGGGTTGCATTTGGCAGAAAGTTTGTGGGGAAAGGGGGAGGGGTAGGTGCCGGAGTGCTGGAAGGGGAAGGGCCAGGGGTGAGCGACATCCAGTTGCTGCTGTTAGTGACAGTTGGGCTAGATGACTGCAAGGACCTGTGCCTCGAGGTTGGGGATGGGGTGTTCAGGCGGGGGCGGGTACCGGACTTTTCCAGGAACTCCCTCCTTTCCTGAGGACGAACGATCAGAAGGGAAACCTTAGAATGGAAAAGGCTGGGATGATCGGTAGGTAGATAAAGACACACCGACGGATAGACAGAACTCTATTTTCGAAAAAGGATGGTTGCAGCAGTGCATATAAATGAAGTGACTGTTAAGAAAGAGAGCCAAGGAGGAAGTGCCCACCTTGGAGGACCGCAGGGTGGACGACCCTTCACTGGGGCAGCTCTGGATTAAGGAGGGCTCTGCATACTGGGCCAGCCTTTTGGTGGGGTGCTTCTTGATGACATTGACATAAGACACAGGAAAGATGCCCTTCCTGTCCGTCTCTGCAATCTTTCCTTCATACCAGTTCTGATCCACGCGCCTCAGCAGAGTAACCCTCTCCCCCTGATATAAATGCCAAAATATGCTCTCATCAGTGACTGAACAAATCAGTAATCATCCAGAATCCATTTTCTATACCTGCCTGTCCTATGCAGGGTCACAGGGGTCCAGAGTCTATCGCAGAAGCTACAGGTGAAAGACAGGGAATAACCCAGGGTGGGGTGCCAACCCATCGCAGCATGCACACACACACACACACACACACACACGTCAGGTAAACATATCTTTATGGGGACCGCTCATTCATTTCTATGGGAAAAATGCTAACGCTAATTATGACAGCCTTAACCCCTACCCAGCCCTAACCATATCCAAGTAACCAAACAAAATACAAGAGTTTTTGGATTTTTAGTTTTTTTCATTGCAGTCACAGATATTTATTAAATTGAGTTTTCCCTTATGGGGACCAGGAAGCTCGTAAGCATGTAATCATACACCCTGGACGATTCAGAGATACCAGTGTAATTGCAGCTTTTTGGAGTGGAAATGTAACTCGCAACCCTGATAGTGGCAGGTCACAGCACAAACCACAAACCATCACACCAACTTTTACATGGATTGGAGCTTCTTGATCTGTCCCTAAGGTGTCTGCCTTTTTCACCCGTTGGTGTGTAGAAATCTGTAGCGTAAAATGCACAGGGGCCATGTGTTTGCCAAGTCGGGGTCTAATAGCTCTGTGATCTTCAGTCAGTGGCTTTTCTGGTGTGTGACTCTTGAAGACGTCTTGCCTTTCTCAATGGCAGCTCCACATTGGTCTCAGCAGTGAAGTTATAGCGAGCCACCGCTTCCCCCAGGTCTGGTACCTCAGCTAGACTGGGGGCCTTGGCAGAATGATTTTTCTCTCTCACCAGGACTATCTGAGGGAAAAAAAGAGAATGGCTTGTGGGGTGGGGGGGGGGGGGCAATGGAAGAGAGACTCCTCTGGAGTGACAGCCACACACAGCATGTACCTCCACATAGGAAACAGGGAAGATTCCCAGTTGCCCATGGTGCTCTCCCTCATACCAGTTGCTGTCAATTTTTCTGCTGATGTACAGAACGTCCCCCTTCTTAAACGCCAGCTCCCTGGAAAACAAGCAAGTTTATGGTCAGCTAAGTCTGGCGAAACAAAATGGCCGAGCAACAGGCACACCTAACATTCTGGTGTATTTATTCTGGTGTATTTATTCTGGTGTATTTATTCTGGTGTATCTAGTTAATGATACTGCACTTTACTCACTTAGCTGTTTGTGCTTTGAAGTCATACAGTGCTCTGGCAGGCTTTCGCTGCTGAAGAAGAAGAAGTAGCATTAAGAAATTTAACACCTATTTCAATGACATTAAGTGACTAAAACTAGCTATTAACTACTAAAGTAACCCAGGAAAACTGACCATAAGATGAGCCTGTAAATGTATTATTGATTATTATTATTCTCCACAATTCCGTACTGAATAAGTGATTGAAAGATGGATGGATGGATGGATGGATGGGTGGATATTATTATTATAAATGTTTACATCTTTTTCAGCCATTCGCCCCTTGCTCTGTCCCACTGTAGGAAGAAGAGAGCCCCTGAAGGTGTCCTTCTCTATAAGGAACAGAAAAGTCCACAGTGAGTTAGAGTTCTCAAAAGAAGAATCCATCCACATGCTGTTCAGTGAGCAGGACATTATCCTGTATGGTACGTTGACTTTTTGTCATGAGCCATGTTCATTATTATGTACCCAGATGCATACAAGCTTTACTAAGTGGCAATATGATGTACTTTGGAACATGAAAGGGAATTAAAGTTTGGCTACAACAAAAAAACTTATTTCCTATATTTGATAATATATGAAATAATGTCTCTGGTTATAGTCTTTTTTGTTTATACACTGCACATTTGAATGTCTTTCTTCTCTATAGTCTTCAGAACTGTACGGTGAGACACTAAACTTTAAATGAGATATTTAGCAGTTTCCTACCCTTCATTCTGGACAGCGAGGGGGTTAGGGGCTCAGCTGACGGTTTTCTCAGCACACTGCCGTTTTCATGAGGATCCGTGGGCCTCCAAGAACTCCGATCATCCAGCAACCGCTGCGGACCGATGATAGGCTCTGAATTTCGCCGTTGCCAGAAGTGACCAGCTGAGCTTGCAGTGTAGGCTTGGAGAGAACTTCATGATGAAATGGAGATGTCATTAACAGAAGTGGAAAGAGTACACAGAAGACCTTTATATCAAAGACATCAGCAATCAAGATATAGTCCATATGGTTACATCTATAGAACAACTTTTCAGCAATGGAAGATGTTAGATTAGGTCCGGGATCACTGCCAAAACGGAGGACCGTGGTGATATATGGTATCACAACAGAAAAATCAAAGTGTTGACCAGTAAAACCAACAAATTTTAAATGGCTAACAATGTGGAAGAGAGAAATTTTTATAAGAACATCACAGTAAATTGACGGAGTATAACACAATGTTTCTCATGTCACATTCCAGACAGATCATATAGATTTGAGGCCTAACATAACAGATAATTGCCTGACCTACAAGCTGGATACAGGAAAGGCTGAGGAACAAGGCACAGCGTTGCTGAAGCTTGACGGGAAACCAAAAAACTGAGTACCAAAAGGGGCTCAACATGTGCTTTTATAATTAAAATAAGTCTTCTGAAGGCGTGGACCATATCAAACTATAGAATATTCTAAGGAAAGAAGACTGGAAGAAGACAATTTGGAATCAAGATTGCTGGAAGAACATCAAAAAGCTTCAACATAATGGCAAGTGGAGAATGAAGATCTGAAGATGCTAATGAAAAGATGGATCTGTGACTAAATGTGAAGAGAACGAATGTTATGACCCCAGCCTGAGCAGCTACATCTCCAGCAAGAATCCAGCAGTCAAGAAAAACCATCACAGTTTAGAGCTTTTAGTTGTTTGTGTGACGATGATGGATATAAAAAATGTTCTAAAGTACTGACGCATATCTAAGAACAAAAGTCAGAATTGTATAGATTATTCTGCTTTCTGTGACTCGGTATGGATGCGTGGTTGGTGGGTTTACCTGGATGGCCTGTCTGGAATCCTGTTTACTGGGGACTGATAGCGGGAATTCTGAAAGAAACGGGAAATGTGAGAATACTCAGGGCTGTCTATGAGGGAAATTTTGTAACACAGTTTTTTTCTGACATTCTGCAATTCTTCCACTATCGACACGGCCAGCAATTACAGGTACAATCTTGGCATTGCCCTTAAAAAATAACCATTTCCGGCATTATCCTGGGAAGAGTGGCTAACGGTGTTTTAAAGCAGGCTAGTCAGAAAGTGTGTAAGAGACAAGCACAAACTGCTATTATGACTCATATTGTCTTCAGAAACACACAACATACTCTACCAACACTTAAGATTTTTGACCATAAAAGCTGTTATTATAATGCAGACACAAATGCCCTGTTAAATGTGGTCAATCAGCATTTCTTGCAAAATATTTGTTGCCTGTTCCTTTTAGTTTCGCTAAACTGGCTACTCTACTGCCAAGATGACATAAAACATCTGAATAACACAGTTATCAGAAATGCCCGTCTAATCTTATATCACTTAGTCAAGATCACCCTGGCATTCTCAATCAACTTAGAATATGGCAAATGAAAATCTTACTGTCTTCCCTCCCCAAATCAAAGCATCTTTTTCTAGTAAAAAAGAACGTGATGTTTTGTTTTTCAAGGCCTTTAAGTTATATTCTCCAGAAAATACATTTAATTCTTTTAAAACTAATCACTCACATCATAAATAGTAACCTACTACTGGTAAACTTGAGAGTTACTGATAATTTATTGGCCTCCTGGAAATCCAGGATTCTGCAGGATTCTCTGATTTCTTCTGGCTTTACTGTGGTACCTGCAAAGGCAATGACTGACAGTGCGGGGGCCTGGGGTGCCGTCAGTTACCTCTGAGAGGCCCTGAGGAGGATTTTCTGAGCTGTAATCCAAATGTTTTTTAGGAGGCTTTGTTCAGACACAGCAAAACAAAAGGAGACGTTGTTGCAGTGGAGGGGAAAGTCAGTGGCATCATAGGAAGGAACATGTGGAGAGAGTTAAATGGTTAGCGGTATGGAGGGCAGACCCAAACACAGGCACATGCTAACCCGGAAACAAAGCACCAAAATGCTGAAAAAGAAATTAGTGGTTAGATTACGAACGGAACTTCCTTAAACTTAGTTTATGTAAATATCCAGTAAAGCAGCCCTTTTCATTGCGGAAAATTATGCCCTTTTCAAAATGTTAATGTCCCACTAATGTATTTTTAATGTAAATTATGTTTATAAGACCTCAGTACAGACGCTCCTCTACGTACGAACGAGATACGTTCTGAATGGCCGTTCATGATTTGAAATGTTCATTCATTATTCAACATCATTTTGACATTTCAGCATCATTGACCTCAAGATGGCGGCGCGCACGGATATATATATATATATATATATATATATATATATATCCTGGAAAACAGCTGGTAACAGGGGGATTCCACATGAGATAATTGAGGCGGGTGTGGCACATGGGAGGATCAGACGACCGGGCATGACAGTATAATATAAAGTCAATACATGTTTTCTTATCCCAAAACACATTACTACTAATACATAAAATAAAAATGAATAATGGATGCACAGAACATTTCACAATTCTGTGATATTTTTGCAAGAACTGGGATGCTGGGAGTACAAAAATAGCTTAAAAAGTCATTAATTACAAAAAAATATATATATACAACTATTAGAACACAAGCATGGAAAAATTATATACTGATCAGAATGTTCTGTCAATATTGTGAAGACAACACTAGAAATATTACCATTTCTGTCTGTTGGATACATAATTTTATTCAATTTTTTGTTTAATGCATCTGCCAAGCAGGCTTTTCCTCTTTAGAGCAGGACCCTGATCTTAAAAAGAATGAACAAACCAAACGGTCCATCACTCAAAACAACAGCAAGCACTGGATCTCAGGGCCCTCTTTCTCTCTCTGGCTGTTCATATTCTGTGGCAAACTGAGCCAAGATTATTAGCAGATCATTAGCACTGAAAGTTAGCTGAGCCAATGAATACGCTTGTGGGCGGGGCTACATGGGTAGTCCTGGCCCATGTATACCTTACCACGTTCTCCAGGCTGCAGCTGGGTGCACTTGCTTTACTTACCGGGCGTCCAAATTCCAGCTCTGAAAAGAATTTAACCCAGGGTTCATCTTCCAGATCGGTGTCATCTGTACGTGTGTCGTGTGCCTAGAGAGATGTAATGGGGGAGCAGAGGGGGAGAAAGATGGGTACCACGTTACTAAGGGGCACAAATAGTAGCAGTAATGTAGTAGTACATTCTCACTTAACGTAACTAACACGTAAGTGTACATGTTAGTTACATACTGATCCCATGTTCATTCATCATTAATCATAATGGTTCATGTATTTCATGCAGTTCCTATATCTAATCATGATTTGTTCATGAGTAGTAACTGAGGTACTTAGTTACATGTGCTCCTTCAAGTAAAGTTTTACCAAATGACCATGCAGAAGGCAGTCAAACTTTTTGGACAGATGGGAGTACAAAATGGACGTCAGAAGATGCAGAGCGGAGATCTGTGCATCAGGGTGGTTTGACAGGAGTGTGAGATGCTCATAAAATGCATTTCAGTCAAACATTTCAGCTTTTTGGTGTTCGACACTGGCTGTAAATCAGGGGAGGAAATAGCTGTCACTGGACACCCATGCAAACTCCTGCAAACATGCAGTGCAGTTCAGATTCTTCCCCCCAACACTGGGGGTGTGAGCCAACAGTGCTGTCCACCGAGCCTGAAGCTCTGAAGTTCTTTCCAGAAATTCAATTAAGGATATTGATTTTATTCTGTCTTGTAAAGGATCTGGCTGAAGAACTGACTGACAATTTTTAACTGCGGAACGTCAGTCTCTGAGAAGCACACTCACAGGTTCCTCCTGCTCTAAAGGTGAGGACTTCTCTGGTTCTCTCTGGTTCACTCTACTAGATTCAGCAGTATATTTCCAAGTGTCCACCTTCCTGTCCGGAAGTCTCCATTTCTTACTAATTTCAAAAGAAGGACATAGAAAAATAAG
Organism: Hippopotamyrus pictus; assembly: GCA_026781145.1. NCBI lineage: Eukaryota > Metazoa > Chordata > Actinopteri > Osteoglossiformes > Mormyridae > Hippopotamyrus > Hippopotamyrus pictus. Next base: position 18,436,734 of record JAODLC010000015.1, on the reverse strand, counting down.
ATTAAGTTCAAAGTCAAAAGTAAGTCCATTAATATTCTGCCATATTCTGATTATCCCAAAAGTATACAGAATTAAAAAGTTATGTTGTAAAGATGTTGTTGCCCAGATACCCAGAAAATGCATATAAGAAACATCAAAAGAGCTTTTCTGTAGAATGATGTGCTGTAAAAAAGGTCAATCCCTGCCCGTGCCTAGCCAATGCCCGTCTAATACCTGGCCTGTGCCTAGCCAATACCCATCCAATACCCGGCCTGTGCCTAGCCAATGCCCGTCCAATACCTGACCTGTGCCTTGTCAATACCCGGCCTGTGCCTAGCCAATACCCATCCAATACCTGGCCTGTGCCTAGCCAATACCCATCCAATACCTGGCCTGTGCCTAGCCAATACCCATCCAATACCCGGCCTGTACCTAGCCAATACCCATCCAATTCCCGGCCTGTACCTAGCCAATACCCATCCAATACCTGGCCTGTGCCTAGCCAATGCCCGTCCAATACCTGACCTGTGCCTTGTCAATACCCGGCCTGGGCCTAGCCAATACCCAGCCTGTACCTAGCCAATGCCCGTCCAATACCTGGCCTGTGCCTAGCCAATGCCTGTCCAATACCCAGTCAGTACCTGGCCAATGCCCTTCCAATACTAGGCCAGTACCTAGCCTGTGCCCGTCTAATTCCCAGCCAGTACCTGGCCTGTACCCATCCAATACCTGGCCAGTGCCTGGACAATGCTCGTCCAATACCCGGCCGGCGCCTGGACAATGCACGTCCAGTATCCAGTTAGGACCTGGCTAATGGCCGCCATGCCTTACGGTTCAGATGTGGCTCGAGTGCCGCCCCCTTCCTTCTTCTGAGGCGTCACAGATGGCGAACGCACGCCCGAAGCAGCCGTGGTGTCTGACTTGTTTTTAGACTGTGACCAGCAGGCTTTGCTTTCAGGTGTGAGACGGGACTCGGCCAGGCTGGGGCGGACATCTGCAATGAAGCAAAACCAATGTGTGTGTCACATTCCCATCTTGTGAAGAGTCCAGTCTCCGGACCAAATCCCTGACAAAACGGAAGTTCTTATAAGAAGATATCATTTTGCAATTTGCCAGAATTATGATATACAAAACAAATTAAGAACCTTCCTGTCACCACTTAATTCATCCTTCTGATTTTATCTCCTACAGAATAGAATTTAATACCTTTATTATAATTGTACACCACAGGCAGAATGCAACCCCCTGCGTGATACTTTCAAAAAGAAGGACTGAAATATATAAACATATACATACAGAAGAATATGAATGACCATATGAAACTTTAAGTATGTAAATTGCTAAATATGTATAGGTATGTCTATATATATATATAGGTACGTCTGTCATAGGTACTTGTGTAGACTACGCCTGACTCACCTTGACTTTCAGGCTTGTGACTGTCCTGGAACATGGTTTTATACCAGCGCTTCGGCTTGTCTGCAGACTTAAATTTGAACAAACATGCACAGAACTTTCATTCATACATACACAACAACATGGCCATGTCAGATGAACGTTGCAGCAAAACGCCAACCAGGACCTTTTTCATACAGCCACCTAAAGACCATAAGCATCTCATCCTAAAATAACTGTTTTTTTTTTTTTGCTTTCTGAGATGTTGGCCTTGGCTAGGCTTGACAAAAATTAAGAAGAATGAAAATTGAGAAGGAGTGTTGGCAGGTCAGTAAGAGATCTCAGCAGCCTACTCTTCATGCAAATAAAACCTCACTATATGAATAAGAAGTTCATTGCTCAGATGAATCCGCAGTAGTTTTGACCTGGGACTAATCTGAGACTATTTACATAGTTACTCATGGAATACTCACCATTCACATTACAACTATGGTACAGATCAAACACTTTTTTGTCATCATAGGGTATTATTTGCCTCTTCCCACTTATTATCATGCAGTCTGACTGCATAAAAGACACACAAAAGTTGAAAGAGCAAACCATTCTCTGTCCATGTTGCCTGGTTAGTTTTGTTTTGAATATTCTACAGTATAAGCATGGGTTTGATGTCAGATGTTTTAAACAATATGCAATGAAAAACTTATTGGGGCAGAGTTGTTCATCAGATATTAAATTTGGAAAATGTTATTTAAATATAAAAAATATTATTATTAATTCATTTTGTATAGAATATAATCTAATAAAAATGGAAACATAGGTCATACTGTACTAGTAAACTTTCAGGCTTACTTTTCTTTAGAGTAACACTTTGCCCTTTAGAATTCACTTGTGTAGCCATACAATGTGAAACCATATTTATCCTGCAACTGGAAGAACATTTAACATCTCACCAGAAGGATCAACTAAATCTGTGCTGAAGGATGTGAGAAAACAAGCTTCTAGGCACATCTGTCATGTTTCAATTTCTTATGAGTATAAATACATGAAAAATCTAGATAGCAAGCAAAAAAGTTTATAAGCCAATTGAAAGGCGCCAGAAATGGACATAGAAAGCATACAGTAGCAGTTAATGGAGGTGATTGCGATGGTCTCTCCATTCTGGCCGTGGTGGGAACTTCATCTTCATCCATGGTACCTGTGCTGGTGACCATCCCTTTTCCATTGTCTGGAGAGTTGGACTTCTGGGTCTCTACAGCTTTGATGAAAATGGAGTGTAAGGAGAGTGTCATGTAGGCTTGTGTGGTTTAACTATTATCTGTAATCAGCAATAACAGACAAGTAACCAGGGGCCAGTGACTGACCGGCAGTCATCGCCTTTGTTGGGGAAGTAGACGTAGACTACGTACAAAGCAAAATAAAAAACGGATTGATGATGTGGGTTTCAGTTCAGCCTACATTTCCAATGCAAAAAAACATGTCTGTCATAGTGCAGCATTTCACAAACATCGCACATTGCAGTAAGAGTGTGTTCATCATCACCAACTTCTGTCTTCCAGTCTGCAGCCCCAGAATGTCAGCCATTCAAGTGCAACTTCTTGTAGGAATTATGAGCTTCTCAATTTATATGGATGGTCAAATAAGACAAGTGTTTACCACTGTTAATTCCCCTTCAAAATAAGGAAACAGCTTTGATAGCCTAGCCACAAATTCTACCACAAGCAGCTGGCTATGACAATCGGTGCAACATCTGTTATGCCAGTTTTACGTTTTTGTAAACTTCCTTGTAGACTTCTAACAGAATCTTTGTGCTAAATGTATTTATTTACTTATGTATAAATTAGGGCTATCAAAATTAACGCATTAACTGTGATTGCAAGAGACACTTTTTGTTGTCATTTATGACCCACTCCACTGTTCTATCTGAATCATATGTTCTTTGTGATTATTCTACATTAATTTGGCAATTAATTGGTAAATTAAACGCTTTTCAACAATTACTGATTAATTTGGTAAATATGCATTATAACAAGCTTTAGTCTAAAGAAGAAAACCAAATTATCAACCACGATTAATCACAATTAATTCACTGCAAAATGTGCGATGCATTAGTTTTTTTTTTTTATATAAATTGATAGCCCTAATACACACTGAATGTAGAACTATGACTATTGGCCTAAACTGACCACATAAACAGTTGATGATGTAGGTACCAGGTGTTTGTGTGAGTGTGTGTGGCGAGGTGGGGGGGTGATAGATGATTTGATATTATTGATATCCCGATTTTTAAAAATTAGAATATTCTGAACATTTTAGACATTGTCCAGGTTTAGTCATGTAGCTGCCAGCTAGGACAATTGTCAATTGTCGTAGCCAGCTACTTCAATCAGGCCAGATTCAGACTAGGCCTCCAGCCCTGCTAGACAAACAAACACCCTCCCCTGCCCCTAGAAGCTCTTCAGTTGATCTGGGTAATCCGTGGTCTCCCAGAAATGACTGTGGTGGTCATCCTGAGACTGAAGGAAAGCTTACACACTCATAATGTTTTTCAGCTAAAGCCCTCTGTCAGGGAGATTTACAGTTACTCTTATTCGGGTGTGGAGTGGAATTAGAGATGCAGACCTGTTTTAGAAAGCAGTACATTTGTTGGACCTCAGCACTTCCACACTTAAGCGCAGCGACAGGGTTGCTGTTTTTAACCCATTAATACTCATCAATCCCCTGAACTTTGCTGACATATACCATTCCTTAAGTTTTAGACTGTAAAAATCTAGGGGTTAAATATACAGTGGAATTTACCTAATCACGCCACGTCAGATTTAAATGAGGCAAAACATTTAATAATTTCTAGAGATCAAAAAAGTGCACGAAGGTGAGGTTATTTAAAAGAATATCAGGTAAAAGCAATTTTTAATTTTTTTAAAACAAAATTCTTTCACAGAATCATAATGAAATATATATTAATGTCAGAAAATAACAATATAACACAATTGTATAGATGTATGTACATGTGGAATGAATTTTTTGCAGGCAGGATCATGATCCACGATATTATCACGATTCTTTTTCATGTTGGTTTCATGTTTCAAGTTACTGAACAGCACAGTCAAACTAATTCCTCTGTTTAAAATAATGTAGCCCTATAAGGTAACAAATCCAAAAAGAAAGACACTCTCAGAATACTCTTTTAGGTGTTTTGATGGTTAAAAAGGTTTGCCTTGTTGCCATCGAGCATGAGAACCTTATCCTTGCAAATTTTGCAGATTACTATTTGCACCGTGTTGGTTTCGGAAAATCCAAACAAGTTCCATATTTTTAATGTCTAATTCTTTTTACGGACCAACTCCTCCATGTCATTCATGCCACTGCTTCACCAAATAGGAAATGTGTTGCATATTGCACATTGACATGATGGGATGAGGGTGCGACAGGGAGAGAAGAAGAAATCCAAGGCACTACCTACTGTTTGCTACGTATTACATGTTTATTGGTGTGTCGAAGTGGATTTGGCTAACAAAATAGCTTTAGATGCGTGTCTGAGCCATAGAACTGCGACTGACTGAATGTGCACTGTAGCACGACCTCAACAATCTCTCCGTAAGGCAAATCATGGAGGTGTTTTAATCATTCATGATCTAATATTGTTAAATCACACACACTGTTTAGACACACTGTTTATTTATGTTAGTATAACCCTTGGCAGAAAGAATTTCCCATTGATGGTTAAAGAAACCAGTTCATGATGGTTCTCCAGCAATATTCTGACTCACCTGTTGGTCTGGTTTTCTGAAGGGCAGTCATCTGCCGGCTGAAAACAGGTGGAGAGGGGATGCGACCCACAGGGGAGAAGGACCTCTCCAAATGACCTGGTCGTGTGTTAGCATCATCTTTGGTTCCGTTCACAGTCATCTGGCCCTGGAAGGATGAATTATAACCGTCAGTCCTCCATTTATGAGACACACGATCTCCACCCATGACACAAAGTGTTGGTAGACACTGTTAACATCATTAATATACTACAATAATGTGGTATTGATGGTCTTTGTACAAACAGAGATAACAGGGACGTAACTAGTTTTACAAAAGGGGGGAAACTTCAAACAAGGATATTCTCTTAAGATGTTCTTTACAAAAACACAATGGACACAATGGGATTAATACACAGTGTCATTATTTAGGTTAGAAAATGAATGAATAAAGTGTACTTCACTGCTTGGTAAATGATTAAACAGAATTACATAATAGATTTTGCAAGTCTTTCTGCTCTTGAGTGCTTCATTAAATATAAAGGATTCAATAAAATAAAGATACTGAAAGTGACTTTTACAGCTATGTTTTAAAAAGGGGTAATTTGCCCTCAAATAAATGTAATCATCTGTAGCCTAAATAATTCAGAAAAGACAAAAGCTTATGACTGATACATCCTTTTTGACTAATGAGGGTGCAATACAGAAAAACAAGCATGTTTGTCATTTACTATACAACGTTCCTAAAACCATTCACTAAAGCTAAAGAATATTAGATAGCAAAAGGATTGTTTTGGATAACTTTGAAATATTTTTGTCATTTCTTTGATGATGTGTCTTTTTTAATTGTAGTATAACTACTCCTTGTGTTAAAAACTAGGTAGATGTTTTGGACAAAAAACTCAATTCTTCAGTCAAATTTTCAATTCTTTCAGTCAGTGTTCAATAAGAATTCCAAGCCTCTTATCCTCAATTGTTCTATGGCTGGACTCAACACAGCCCCCAGAGGAATACAATGTGGTCTGGGAAAAATTCCCTTGAGCATTATTAAAAAATAACCCAACCAAGAACAAAAGCATTAATGAGACATACCTTCAGAAAATGTAATGCAAAGTTATGAGGTGACTTAACACACAGTGTTTCCATAGCTCAGGGTAATGAGTTCTCTTTTCTAATTCCACCTTCTGTACATTTCCCTGATTTTCTTGGAAAATGTTTGTCGATGTATTTGGGTTTAGTAAAGTAGAGTAAGGTGTGGGGGAAAGGGCTTTGGGGGAAAGAGCACACACAGAGCAGGGGATAGTAACTGGGGACCTGTAACTGAGCACAGTCCACCTGCAGGATGGCTGTCTGTACATCAGCAAGACCTGAAGCTGCAAGCGAAAACGGGAAGTGAAGGGTGAATTAGAGCAAGGATGCTGAGCGGGGCAGGAGCAGGGGCTGGGAAGGGCACTGCCTTGCCTTTCTGGGCTTGCCGTTTGGTCCCGGTATAAGGGACTGTACTCATCATAACGTCTACAAATAGGCAACCTGTACTACATGTTCTCTAATTTAAGCTTTGAAGTTTGCTGCCGAGAAGAAGGCGAACTTTTGGCCTTAGAGGCACAAAAATCCAAAAGCCACAGAATCCAAACAAACAACAGATAAAACAGCACAAACATACGGTATAAGCGACTTTTGGTGAAACGAAAGTCAAAATGAAAGCATCCTATATTGATGAAAATCAGCTGTGGATTTTGATTTCATTCAACTGCAAAATCATAAAAATCCAAGCTAATCAGTCTGTAACTTAAATATTATTCTTTAGACACTGTTAAGTGTAATTTACGATAGCTACCAAATTAATGCAGGACGCATGGACCAACCAGGGCTGGAGACCTCCGGTCTGGAGGCCGGGGACTGGCGCTTTGGGGGCCTCCAGCAGAAAGTGAGCAGCTGCTTCTCTCCCCGTCCGGTGGCTCGTCACTAAAGCTGTGGGGTTTCCACACATCTGCACAGAATTTCGCAGAAATGAAAATCTGGGCTGGATTCCAGTTTAGGAAATGCACTGTCCCATAAAGCACATCTAGGTCTGATGAATGAGATCCAGTACCTGTACAACAACAATAATAATAATATATATATATATATTCATTCATTTTCTGAAACTGTTCACCCTGTCCAGGATCATGGGGGGTCCAGAACCTATAATGGAGGCTATAGGCAGAACGCAAGGACAGTGTTAATTTCGTTTTATGATGTCATGACTAAATTGTAACGTCAGCGCAAATGAAAAAATGTTTGATAATGAAAATTACAGCAAAATCTCTTTTCATTTTGCTCGGACAAGGAAAGATGCGATGAAATTTCGGACTCTGTATAGGTAAATCACCTAGATCACAGTAGCCATCTTAAAGCATTCGTTATTAACCAATCATTCGCATGCACATAAATCTGCAAGTGCACTCAGCAGTTCTCACTATCTCCATACATCTTTCTCATTGGTTGATTTGTTTATCCCACTTGGTGCATGTCTGAGCAAATGCCAGCTTGTAGTATATTGCTAAGTTCACACTACACAGCTTTAGCCCCGGTTATCCATTCAGTGACAGTTTTGGGAAATTAGTGACAAAACCCCCTGATCTAAGGCAAATCGGCATACGATCCACACTACCAAATCAGCTATGTGTAAACTGTTCACAACGTGACCCGACGGAGTCACCGAAGTGTCACAGATGCCCGTCAGATATCTAGCAGGCTAAATATCTGGACCTGCCAGCGACTCCAAATCCTGTAGGTGTGAAAGGTGCTGTGACTGGCAGTGAGTCCAGTAACAAGCCACAGCCAAGGAGAACGCAAACTGAGCCTTTGGCCATCCGATCACAGGCGCGCCGCTGAGCCACAGCCAAGGAGAACGCAAACTGAGCCTATGGCCATCCGATCGCAGGCGCGCCGCTGAGACACAGCCAAGGAGAACGCAAACTGAGCCTATGGGCATCCGATCGCAGGCGCGCCGCTGAGCCACAGCCAAGGAGAACGCAAACTGAGCCTATGGCCATCCGATCGCAGGCGCGCCGCTGAG
>JAODLC010000015.1:18365716-18378703 GCA_026781145.1 Hippopotamyrus pictus | reverse complement strand
CCCTGAGAGGGAGAGAATCTATGCTTTGCACATACACACAATAATATGATAATTCACATAAAATTTTACTCTAACATTCCCGTTAAGCCTTCTAGAAGGGTCACCTGATGAATTGTCACTCTATAAAAAGTGACTGCCGCTCCAGGGTTCCCGTGGTCAATTAAAACCCTCGAAGTACCGTGGAAGGTCATAGAAGAGTGATGAAAACTGAAGGTCCTCACTGCTCCTTAAACACTGTGCACTACCCAGGCCTCTTGGTCGGCCAGCCAGTGACCTTCAGTAGCTTCTTATCATTCCAGTTTGAATGGCACCAAAAGTAATGACTGTCATTTGATGTAAGCAGAACTTAACATGCACAGGACACCAAAATAGGGGGGGGGGAATAGGGAACCTCCAATTTCAAGTAAGGGAGCTTTGCTTTGTATGAAAGAAAAGCAGATCTGCATTAAGCTGTGAAACATGGTTACTTTCAACTTTGCAGTTTTTGCTTAGACTGCGTCTTCGATTCCGTTCTTCATGCTGAATGACTTTTCTGTCAGGAAGCTGAAAAGCAGCAATTTACCTACCAGAGCTGACCTGTAAAATTTCAGAGAGCCAGATTTTTCCTTTTTTCCAGTTGATCAGCTTCATATCACAAACTTTGAAGCTGTGATTAATGCTTCTGTAGATGTTTCCCAAGGACTACCTGTAAAACTGACTGATATACTTTTCAGTTTCAATGCAGCTGATCAGATCTTTTCATTTATATTACAATATTTTATGCTGTTGTTTTAAGTTACAAATGTAATATAATAAATATATTACAGATTTGTGACAAAATAAATTAAAAAGATTTAGCAGCATTGTTACTGGCTTACAGCCCTAGTTTCAATGGTTTAATATCTTCAGTATGAATCATTCCGCACCATATAATTGCTTAAAATCTTTCTCAAAGTTTTCACCAAATTTTTGGAAACCCTTCTTCTTGACGGAGAATTGCTTGATTTGGAAAGAACGGGTCTTCTGTTGGGGCTTATTAATGTCATCTACCACTCCTATGATTCTTCTCTTCCCTGAAACCTAACTTTCCATGTGAAATGAGTGGAGAGTAGGAATATTTCTTCTATATGCTTGATTTTATGGGATGTATTTGCTGGTTGAGCTGCTCTATTCAGAGCCCGTCTCTACGGTGGCTGTTGGCTCCGTCAGCTTTGTGATTTTTCCACTTCCTGAGGAATGAGACAGGATAGTCCTTTTCCCTTTGGATTTCTGGAATCACAGCTCGACCTCCTGAAATGGTTCCCTTCAAATCACACCAATTTATTTTCTGTGGAGACTGGGGTCTGTCTGCTCTCTCAGATCAAGGACAGGAAGCAATTTCTATATATACATATAAATAGACTTCAGCAGACCTCTGCTGCTCTCCACTCCTAGTTTGCACTGTTTATGATACTTCCAGAACTTATCATTAATGCACAAAATGCTCAATTTCTAGACTGAATCTTCCATGAACCTTTAACTGTAGTGGGGACGACATCAAATGTTAATGAGAAGATGCTCAACGTACCATCCTCTGCTGCCCATATGCGTGAAAGGTACTCAAAGTTCAGGAGAATGATTTCTGCGCAGTAAAATGAGTCAGCATTCCAATGGTCTGTACATTCTCAGACTGGCATAGCAGAGTGTGTTCGGTAATCGAGGTAGACGGTAATGTTACAGACCTACCATGCCGACCTGTGTAACTTTACCAAGATGGCTACATCGTCGTAATTTGACATTTCGGCAACTTTCTTTGTTTTGTCCCTCCGCAGGAGTAAGTTGGATTAAGGCCCACCGATCCTTCGAATCATGCCGGGACATGTTGAGAAGACAAGGCTTTGCTGTTTGTTTCTACACGGCCTGTGTAGACCTCCTGTCCAGAAGGTCCTCAGTCACCCATCTCCTGCCAGCTTCCCTCTGTGCGCAGCTCTGCATCCTGTCCACAAGACGCACAATGGCATCTCCGTTACCCAACCCTGGCTCTGCCCCAAGCCCCTCATTCTGTAGCCGTAGCTTTTCCTAGAGCTGCATTTGACCTGAGGCTGGTCAGCCATCTAAAAGGCATCACTGAAATGGCCAGAGGTTTCTCAGGCCAGTCAGAGACTGTAACCACGGGATGAATTATGGAAGCTAACAATCTAAACCAAATGCTTCTGAACTTGCTTGTTTTTTTTTAACCCACAGATATCTTGTGTAGTAATGCTGAATGCTTTTTTTTCCTCCTAAGATTAATTTTGTAAACATAATGATGTTTCCTTCACATATGTGAATGTCCTCTTACCATTTTTGTAAAATGTTCAGCTTTGATTTTTAAATATTAGATCATTTAATGCTAAATATGAAGCAGCAAGGTAAAAACATCAACACCCAGTTAAGAATACAGCATTATTGTAGTCTAAGAAACAGGGCACTCTGGAATATTTCAGCAGTGAACTATTTCACTATAGTCAGTCATTTCATTTTGGTTTGGTCCTTCATTTCTCCCAAGTAATCTAGCTCTCAACACAACTTTTCTTTGCTATATATGAATTGTTTACTGAACTAATTTTTCAGCATGCTTGAATATAAGTTTGGCATTTCTGATTATGCACCAGGTTACAATCACAAGACATCGTTTCAAAATACCATTGAAGGCTGTATTTTGTCAAATTAAAATCCACCACTGTTGTCCTTTCTTAAGAGATTTATACAGAATGACATATATAAATGTATTTTATATTTCATCAAATATACAAGAATACCAAGATTAAAGAAGTGGTGACTTTGTTCTAAGAATTCTGAGGTGATTTAAAGGGAAATCTGAAGGTTATATGAAGGAAGTTTTTAGACGTATGGGCTAACATTGAAAATGTGGGGTAATCGCTGCTGATGTTAGAGGTTAATGATGTACGACTGAGGAAGACATGCCACGTTGCCAGTAAATTTCAGCCAGAACCCGAGTCCACACCGTCCTCAGCGGCTGACTGACAGCACACTCAGAGACTGAAGAGTTTTTGTTTCCGAGGCTTGACTTTTTCTGGGGAAAGACAGCCATGCATCAAATGTGCAATTTCAATAAATAATTTGTTGCTAATTTTCATTAAAAATTACATTATTTCCGGTATTCTGTTCAGTAATCACAGTACAAGACAGACCTCACCTGTTTCTAGATGCGCGCTTATCCTGACTGAATATCGGCTGATCACCTATATATGAATCTTGCTGATTTCTAACCTAATCTAATGTGCATTACCAGGCAGATCTAAGATGCTGTTCTCACTATACTACTCGGAGTCTGCTCTAGTCATTAACCATTGATCTAGAATGTGAGCTTATTGGAGGTTTGTTTGGACAACCTAACCTGCAATGTCATTTCAATCCTTAGAGCGATAATTTATTTTAGCTCTTGCAAAACGACTTTTATGTATGACTGTATACTTACTATGTGAGATTTCTAAATCTAAAATTATAATGCTTGGCGCGGGTTCTGTTTTAAACATCCTAATAAACATCTGAGAACCAGTGAAGTTCTGCTGTCCAACCCAGTGTGCAAAGATTTGCCTAGAACATTCTTTGCAGCTGATGCTTTACAGTGAAGGTATGATCTGCTGTTTGTCCTTGGAGATACACTGTAAAATACATTTACATCTGCTAGGTTAAAAAATCGCAACAGCATCTACACCATACTGGGATATACTGCTTTCTTCTTGAGGTCATGACTGGCATCAGGCGTCAATATTATATAAGTATTCTGATAGACATACGATGTTATAAAGATATTTTAATAAATTAGATGGGGCATAAGGCAGGGAACACCCTGGACAGGATACCGGGTCATCACAGAACACATACAGTGGCAAGTGCCATCATACCTTATGGCAAGTTAGAAACATCAGATCACCCATCTGCATGTACACAGCGGAACAAGTATGGATGGAATATGCAAACTCAAGAGAGGAAATAACCTCCCCCCCCCCCCAAGTGTGAGCCACATGCCTGCATTATTGTCTGGGGGTATCGAAAGGTGGAATATCAGTGGTGTGGTGAGTAAGTATTGTTCAAAAGGATATTGTGATATTAGCCTTTTCTCCTCAAAACAACTGAACTCAAAGCTTGTCATCACCTTGGAACAAATTCTGTCAAGGAAATCTATCAGGCATCAGAAACAACTTAACAGTGCAAACCAACATGACTCTGACAGTAATTTGTAGGAACTGTTTTTAAATTTTGAGTATTAGTATGATTATTTAAATAAACACAACCTCAGCTTATTAATTTAACTGCAACTTAATACGTGTTTGGCAAATGTGGCCTGTGGAATATGAGTGCTGTAAACGCTGAATGCATTAAGAGAGAATGTGGTCTTATCCCTTGGGTTTCTAAACCTATAAAAAGGTAAACAGTAGCCTAGATAATGGTAAAAAAAATTCTCGTTGAGAACTGTACGAAACTGCCAAGCACTGGCCGTGATCCACACGCCAAGAAACACGAGAATGCTTGTTCTATTACTTTGCAAACAACATGAGATTTGCACTGGAATTTCCCTTTAAGGTTGTAAGGACTATCTCCCCCCCAACAGAGGAATATACTGTACAAATGTAAGCATACTGGTACTTAGAAGGGAGTTTGGGGATGACCTACAATCAAACGCATTCATATAGCTACAGATCTTGGGAAGGCTTTGTCGATTAACTGAGCTGATCGTACAAATTATAATATAAATATATATAATATAAAGTTGAACTCAGCTGGACATAATTAGAGTTTGCCCAGGGCTGTTCAGTTATTTTACCGAAGACTCATTCCAGGCCCGTAGGTGGAGGAGGACGTCCTACCAGCTCATACTCACATGACCCAAATACGAGCCCACCTGCAGACCACAAGCTGCAACAAAGAGAGCCACCAGCGCAAGCAGGTCAAATAAACCCAGGTGGACTGAGGCTGACAGAACCCCCTTTGGTGCTGCCCTGCAGGGCTTAGATCCAGAGCCAGATCTTTCTGGAAGGTTTGGCTTTAGATATTTGGCAATCTCTTGCACAGCTCTGAACTACCAATATGCAGGCCCATCATGCTCTCATGACAGTCCCTGGCCGGAGACTTCTGGGACAGACGATGGTAGCAGAATGACTGACACGGCAGCTGGGGCCGGCGATGACGACATCTGGTGGATGTCGGATGGCTTTGTTTCTTCTGCTACCCTGGGAATTGGGAATGTTGGCATGGCTGCTTGGGGGCCTTGATTGACAGTTTGTCCTGCAAGCAGTATGCGAACACCTGCAGTTTCTGGATGACAGGTGATGTTGATCCGGCCCCGACAGAAAACACTTCGCTCTACTGGTCTGGCTGGAAATAGTTCCTCAAGTCACTTCCTGCTCTGGCCCAAGAACTTCCACAGGGTTCCACACTTCAAGTGATGTTGGAAGGCAACATAGGGCAGAGTGGGTTGGACTACAGTGTTGTTACTGTTTTTTGGCCCCTGTAAACAGCATACATTTCTTTAATACCCCTTGGTCCTTGGATTTCCTGCCCTTTTCCAATCATTCTACATGCACCAATGCTGTTGGGTCATCCTACCCAGAAGGGGGTTACCATCTTGAACTCTACACCTTGGTAGTAGTAACTCTATGCTGTAATATCCATACTGCCATCATCTCCATCTGGTCAGGGCATCTGTATCCACATCCTACCATTTTCGGAAAATCAACCCGTTCCCAAGTCTCGACAGCAAATCCAGTGATGGAAAACCAGCCAGAACCAGGCTTTTCCCCTATGCACTCTGTGTGGCCTTTAACAAAAGTCAGAGGTCTGGTTTAAAAGAAAACATGAAAGATTTTGATCCAGCAAGGGGTGCTAGTTACATGTTCATCTAGTGAACATGTGGTGGACTTCAGGAGATGTTCGTACAAATGAATGTGACACAGCAACAGAAGCAGTGATACTAATAACAGCAAAGGCATCATGTGGCAGTTTGAAACTTTAATGCAATATTGCAATTAATGCAATAATTACTGCAATACAAAGGCCCTTCAAATATAATATATAATTTAAAACATAAAATAAGCACTAAAAATTTATTCAATGTGCTGCAATATTTTATGTGTTTAAGCTCTTCAAAATAAAATCAACTCAAGCTACCACAAACTTTACAGCATGGGCCAGAGACACAAACTGTATTACAGTACATGTGAATGTTTAATGTATAAGTATGCAGAAAATAACAGGAATTGTGAACCAAAATGGACACAAACTGAAAATGGGTCTTACTCTCATGGAAAAATGGTACATTCTTACATTTACAGTAATGCCTTTCTGACAACTTTACTCCATAGGCTAAAAGCATTCAGCCTGTGTTTTGAATTTGCTGTGTAGTTTTTAATTTTGACTGCCCAGTACTAGAGTACTGGGCCTCCATTTTTACTACGGCAAGATAATGTTAACGTTACATTGTATCTCACACACGCTGTATCTCAGCACCAACCACTCCGTGAAAGCAGTAATAGCCTACAACTTTAACTTGAGTATTATTCATTAAATGTATTTGTTTAATAGTGTTAATTTGGCACTGAACAAGCCATCTCACATTAAATTGCAATTTACCAATAACTTACAAACACATATATGACCGGAATAAGCAATTAGAAGATGTAAGAATGGATGAAAACTGCCTTGTTCTTTAAGACCCCTTTGAATATAACATAGGCATACATGCAAGTTGCATCTGGATAAGTCCTCCTGGAAAGTAAAAAGAAAGTGGGGAGAGAGGGAGAGAGAGAGAGAGAGGGAGAGGGAGGGGGCCCTGTAGCATGAAGTCTGACTAAAAGCTGTCTGTGAGTGTGGGCTGTTTGCATCTGCCAGCTCTGAGCCCACAGAGCTGGAAGCAGTTCAGTCTTTTACAGTCCTTCAAATTGAGGCTGGAGCCTGAGAGGAAATACTAGTATCCTGTATACACAACTTCTGTCTGTCAGAAAAAAATGCAGCGAAATGGAAAGCGTGCAGCACCGCCAGGGATCTGCCTCTCACTAAGAGCCAGTCGAGGTTCACGGTTGAGTTAAAAGACGGCAAATGGGGATCTGCACGGCGGCGCCAATAAAGAGCAACATTGGTATAAACGACCCGAAGTCTTCTCAGACTCCCAGAGCGGTTTAATCTGTACAGGCTCACTGCTCAGAATTTGCTGAATGGTTTTCAGTCCTCCGCTTTTATCTTTCAGGAAGGTATCTATTATGCCAGTGATCTGTATGCAGGGAAAACATTTCCCTTTTCGGGGTCTTGCGCACAATCAGACTTTCAGATCTTGATTGGTAGACCGGCTGTGCATTGTTAACCACAAGTATTACTTACACTGATTACACTTTCAGTTACACATTTTCAACTTTGTTTCCTGCAATTCAAATTAAAGTTTAGCTTTATAATTAATGAAATCTGCTTAAATTTTCACCAAAAGCAGTTTCCCTCTGGATAATAAAAATATTCCGAATGTGAAAATAAAATGAGATACTAATGGATTTAAAAAAAACTAGCAAACGGCCAGAAGATCTGCTTTACAATTAAAAACAGTATTTAACTGCCCTTCAAAAATACAGGCGTTCAAATATCTGTAAGAAAATCATTACTTTGGAGTGTCGGCGATTATACACCGCAAAGGTGGAATCGGTGATTGGGGCGATTTTGGTAATGATAACAACTAGCAATAAGTATTGTTCATGATACTTTTAACACTGTTAAACCATTCATATACAATCGCATTACACTGAAGTACATAGAAGTGAAATTCAGGTACTGCATTTTTCAGCCTCTCGGGCTGTTTCAGATTCAGAAAAGACGTTTTCAGGCGCGTTCAAATGTGGCCATCTGCTGGCCGGACGACGCCATTACAGGCTGGTGAGAAATTGCAAAAGCTTAATAGATCCAAGGAAAATAGAGGATTAAAATAAAGGCTGGAATTGCGAGATGGGCAGCACTCCTGTGTTACGGCTCATGCTTTTCTAAAGCTTTGTCTGATCTCTCACGTGGGTTTGTGCCAATTCCACCTTGTTCCCATAACTCGGTGATTGTAAGTTTCTCTGTGATTGTCTGCCTTACGACAGCACACCCAGATAGTTTAGTATATTTGTCATTTGTTGGAATATGTAAATAGACGTATATGCAAAACGTTATCTTGAGCTTCACAGTGGCTTTGAGTATCCTTCGTGCCCAAACAAACACTGCTCAGTATTTAAGAATAAAAGTACCTACCTCCGCATCTCCTTGGCAGCGAGAGTGAGTCTCAGGCAAAATCCCAAACGCAAAGATAAATGGGGTCTGACAGTCAGAGATTAAGTCATTAAAAAGTACAGATTGGGAGAGCACTTCCAAAAGAACTGACACAAAACAGACACTGAATAGCCCTGTGAGAGCGGCCCACTCAACCATGAAGAAGTGCATAGGGTTGAGTACCACCCAGGCAAAGCCTACATCAGAATAGAAAAGAGCAGCCAAGCAAACGAGAGCTGTTCTGAATGTCCACAAGGAGGAGCTAGTGACGCACAGACAGTCAGGATTTGGTGGCTAAAACGGCATGTTTATTACGCCAATAATTCGACAACAAAACTAATGCAATTTCATCAAATTTCATCTGGACCTCAAACTACAGATATGTGTCCATTTCACAACCAGACTATTCATGTAAAGTGTGTAACTCAGAATAAATTACCACTATACTTTTTGATTATAAGCAAAATAAAAGAGCAATAAGTTGTGTTAAATAAATTATCATCTTAAATGTATTACTAAAAAGCTGACAAGAAATAGAAATTTCAAACTTATTATGTAAATGCTACCACAATATAGACTTGCTCCTTTAGTATTATTTTATTATTATTACAAAATTAGACTTTAAGTAAAAAGATTTTTGACAGCTATGCTGGGGAAAATAATTTGAAATTAAAAACAGTAATTTAAAATTTGTAATTGAATTGCAGATTCATTTAGGGATGGGATGGTGCGGCGGCACAGTGACTGTCATCTTTGGGACCATGGTTTGGATCTCCACCCCAGCTCACTTTCTGTGGAGTTTGCATGTTCTCCCCATGGGATCGGAATTGTGAGAGAACAGCTCAGACTTACCAAAAGCTTTATCTCTTCTCTCCTCCCATGGAACGTCATCCACCTTCTTCTGTTCATTCAGAGATAGTACTGTACGTTTCCGGGTGAATCTCTGCCTTCTGACATGCCGCCCTGGTGCCTCATCCTGGGTTATTCCCTGCCTTGTGCCAGGGGTTCCTGGATTAGGCAAAAATACAAACAAACAAATAGAAAAACAGAAAAATTAACAAATTACAATCTTCATATTTGAAAAAATTAAAAATCAAATATAAGGACATAAATATAAACAAATAAAAAAAACATTAACCACAGATGACACTATATTATGACCAAGTTATATAACTATGCAAAAATACTTTTTAATTATTTCATTAAACAATTCAATGTTTTTTTTACAGCGGGTTGGAAAATGGATGGATGTTTTACTGCTATAGTTCTGTAGCGTCTCTCAGACTTTAAGCATCCTCATTTTTAGGATTCTGTCAACTGGCGACAAAGCAGTGAAACTTACATGATGCTAGTGATTATGTTCTCACTTCGCATGCTTATCTGAATCAGAATCAGAATTCTTTTATTTGCTATGTAAAAAAAAAAAAGGTAATTAGTTTTGGTGGTGGAACGTACGACTATACAATGTGGACATAATATCAAGACAAAGCAATATATATATACACAAATACAACAAACAAAAAAATAGAACAAAAATACAGAGGGAGATAAAACAGATGGACGATAAATAAATAAGTAAATAAATAAATAAGCAAGCAAGCAAGCATATAAATAAAGGTGAGGTGACAAGATGTGGGGTACAGACAGTTTGGGGGATGTGCATATATGTTTAAGTTACGTTTCCATACTTGCTTCCACACAGAGTTGGCTGTGTGAGGGTGCCGAATGAGACTGTACCCGTAGAGTAGAGTAGGTGACTAAGTGAGGAAAGGTCCCATCTCATGTGACCTCGTTTAGGAGCCCAATAGCCTGAGGGAAGAAGCTGCTCCTTGTACTTAGGGATCTTACTCTCAGCTTTTGGCAAGAATGGAGAATCCTAAAGAGGAAGATATTAGCCCTGTTCTTCATTCTTGATGAGTACAGGACTTCAAGAGGTAGGAGCTGTCAGCCAATAATCTTCTCTGTGCACAGTTCTTTGTAGTTTCAGCTTAGAGTGCCATAATCCAGAGCCAGACCAAACAGAAATGGAGAAGTAACAATGAAGCAGTTTATGGGAAATCTACAGTAAAAGGATTTCTGCTGAATTGCCAAAATCATTTCAAATCAAATCATATCGAACTTTATTTATAAAGCACTTTTAAACAACCGAGGTTGACCATTTGTGTATTAGGTTGGATGTTCTTAAATTCATTGTATATTTTAATTGAACAAGTCAGCTTTAGTTATTAAAAGGACATCTAAACAATGTGGTAAATGATGTCTGTTTTGGCCCTATAGAAAGAGGTAAGTAGCATGCACTGATTACACTGTGTTGCCACACCAACCACATGACGAACCATCTCAGGGATGAGAACCTGAATGCAGCTGTGTGGCAGGTGATACCTCAGCACCACACCAGTCCAAATGGACCAGCGTGAGTTTTATTTCCAGTGGCTGTAGAGCCAATCCTGCCACCAACCCCCAAATTTCCCTGTAAATTGGAGGACCTCCTTATATGGCTGGATGTAGATTAACATCATACCCAGGATGAAGCAATTGCAGGTTAAGGGCCTCACTCAAGGGCCCAATGGAGTAGAATCACTCAGGCCACTCACAGGATCTGAACCAGCAACCGTCCAGTTAGTCAGTGGAACAGATCCCTAGTCTCAGAGCCACCACTCTGCCCAATAGGACAGCATCATAAATTGGAAAGAGTGACCTCAAGGCAGCATGCTTCACCCGTCCCATTGCAGCTTCTTGCCACAATGGATTTTTTAAAATAATGTTTTACTCACGACTCCCAGAACTTCACTGCTGCATCTGCAATTTCTCCCTGTGAGTCCAGCACAGTGTTGGTGAGCAAGCAGCTGGATTACCGTAACAGAGGCCCAGGGTGCAGTGCATCCCTCTGCTTGCACACCACCAGAACAGGCTGCCAGGATGGCCCAGGATGGCCCAGGATGGCTCTGGGTGATCAGCGGATCCATTTCCCTGGCACTGGAGTTCTCCATGGTAACATGCCTGTCAATAAATAACTGATATGTGCACCATTCCTGCCAGTTGCAATGGCAAGTCAGTCAGGTCGGACCTCTCTGTACAAAATCACAGATTCTAGGATGATTCCAAGATGTTCCAAAGCCAGCTGGGAGATATAATCCCTTGAGTGAGGCTTGGGATTTCCCCTGGGCCTCTGAGGAGCAGGACGTGCCCAGAACAGCTCCTGTTATAATGCCATAAAACAGGCGTTCAGGAAGTTCCTTCACGCTAATAAAACCTCAGGTGACGCTTTGGAGCAGCATTGCATTGTGGGACATTGAACCAGGCCACTGATTCTCACATCATTGCAGCCGTAATGTGGTGGAGAGGTTAATGTGGTACAGTGATCCACAGAGATATGTCATGTCATATGTCAAGCTTCACAGCAAACGTCCCGGAATAGGTTTACCACAGCGCCCACTTGGGTTGAGGTGAGAAATAAAGTCATACTCTGTACCCAGTTTTGCAGACCGAGAGCAATTTGATTTAGCAATTCCTACGCACGGTTTTGCAATCCGTTCCCATGGTTTAGAAATTCGTGTACACAGGTGTGGGGAATGTTAACACTGTGACTCTGGTGGGGATTACGTACACGTGTGAATGAAATGGCACCTAGTGTCCTAGGTTTGACAATTTGGTCACCTGCCAGACTCAAAATTATCTTCACCCTATTTGACACTTTATAATTGGACAATCACTCATGCAGAAAATGGAAGTCTCTAGAGACACAAAGTTCACCTAACAAGAAAGCCTGGGAAGCTAATGTTAACTGGGTGGGTATGGAATTTATTTTTCACCTGAACCCAGGCGGGCTTTGCAGGTTACCAGAACCCATCCCTGAAGCCTAGTCTGGGGGTAGCATTCCACAGTGAGTGTCCGGTGGCTGCCTGACAAATGTGACCAGGCTCAGCCCAGAGTCCCCTACCTGGGAGGAGTTTGGGCTCATTGATTCCTCCACTTGTTTCCAGGAATTTACAGCTGCTCTGCCTGCTGCCTCCAAGAAAGAGAAGCAGGCAGTAGCCCTACTGGACTGTAACTCACCAGGCCCAAGCATGTCCGTGTCTAGCCTCTAGGAGATGCCTTCAATTTACCTCATTTTAGCAAGGTGAGGTCGTCTCCGTCTTGCCCAAGCCCGCAAAGCCCAACCATGAGGAACCTGTGGCTTTTTCCAAGCCTCCAGATGCCCAGGTTCTGCAAAAGCCACCTCACTTATTAGCTGATGACTACCTGTCTCTCCTAGACAGACACCTGATTTTCTGGGTGCAATCCCATAGTATGATGTGTTCCCAAAGCCAAGGCTCTCTTCATGCAGGTAGAGGAGGTGCTAACAGGACTTACACCAGACTCACTAGGCAGGCAGAGGACGTTTGGCACTGTCAAAGGGAAATGGAATGGAGGATGCTCAGCCTGTCACCTCTGTTCTTGCTGATGGCCCACAGTTCGCCAGTGTCCAGAGGACTCCCTGGGCTTTCCTCGTTTCTGCCCATAATACCCAGTCTCTTACCCCAATTTTCCATCCAGTCTTTGTTGTTCCCTGCTTGGTTTCCCTCCTCTGTTCCTCTTCTTGACTCAGGGGTCTCTATCTGCTTGTCCTGTTTTCAGTCCCTGTACCCCTCTGTTTCACCTCTTCCCAGTTCCCTGCTTTGTTTCCCTCCTCTGTTCCTCTTCTTGACTCAGGGGTCTCTATCTGCTTGTCCTGTTTTCAGTCCCTGTACCCCTCTG